>BMAO01015109.1:0-178138 GCA_019973975.1 Trichonephila clavata | reverse complement strand
TCTTCAGTTTAATAGAATTTTGTTTTCGAATTCTAACTTTAAAAACTTTAAATTGTGGTATTTTACTGTGATTGAACCCATCATTATTTATGGTGCGGGATTTGGGGTGGCTCTCGCTCACTTCTCGTCATATTCAAAAACTTAACGCTATTCAAAGAATTTACCTTTTAAAAATCACGAGGGGTTTTAGGACCTCACCCAACAACGCCTTACAAATCATTTCTGGTGCTCCCCCAATTCACCTTTCTGTTAATAAAGCTTTTCTTAAATACCAAATCTGGAAACTTCGAAACCCTGGATTTAATAATATTATTGATTGTCATTCCATTGAAAATTTTATTTCTCTCCACTCTGTGAAGGCTCATAATAGAATTATTCTTTTTAATCAAATACAGGGGCCTAATGAGTGGGAGGTGTACACCGACGGATCCAAAATTGGAACTGAGACCGGGTTTGCAGTGTGCATTTTTTATCGAGGGTCCCTTTTTGGGACCTATTCTTTTAAATTAAAACCCTACAATACTGTTTTCCAGGCGGAATTGTCTGCAATCGGCTTCTCCGTCCTATGGGCGGTTGCTAAAAATGTTAAAATTAATATTTACACTGATAGTTTATCTTCCATTCTTTTCCTTAAAAGTCCTAACAATAAATCTGCCTATCTTAATTTAATTAAGAATAAACTCTCTATGTACCGCAACTTTTATAATATTTTCTGGGTTAAGGCTCATAATAATAATTTTTTTAATGATATTGCCGATCATTTTGCTAAAGTCGCTACTACTAATGGTGTTGAGGTGGGTGTCCCCGCCCCTCGCTCTTATGTCATGAAAATCCTTCAAAACAAATTAATTGAGGACTGGGAGAGTTTGTTTTCAAACTCTGATACTGGCTTAAGAGTCAAATCCTTCTTTCCCAAACCCAGTTTAGATATTAATCCCTATTCCAGTTACGTTACCCAATTCCTAACGAACCATGGCCCATTTGTTTCTTATTTGCATCGTTTCAAATTAAAAGCTACTCCCAATTGTCTTTGTGCTTCTGTGGGGGACGCTGACCATTATGTTTTCGCCTGTCCCTCTGACTAAAGATTTCCATTTGGTCTCTCCATCTCAAAATGCTAAAAAAGCCTGGTTCCAATATATCGTTAAAAATCCCTCCATTCACTCTAAACTAAAAGAATGTATTAAAATTGCCTCTACAGTCCAGGATCAGATTCCTTAGGGGGCTTTGGTTGGTACTCTTTTGTGGTCCCACACAAGCGGTTTTTTTCCCCCTCCTCTTCCACAAACGTTTACTGCCTTTTTTTTTCTTTTCTCACCCTCTTTTTTTTTTCTCTTAATCTCTAAACTCTATTTATATTTCACAATTTTTTGCAGCTTCCTGGTTTAACTCTTGGTTTACAATATTAGTATATTTTCAGGTTAATTTCCTGTTTTTTTTTATTTTTATTTTACTTTATTAATTTGTGTAGCAAAAAATGATATCTCCAATAAAATCCAATAATCTATCTCCCTTCCCCTTTTTCTCTCTTTATTTATTTTTAACTGCTGCTATCTTCTTTTATGTTTCTTTAAAAAAAAAAAGGGGGAGGAGATCTAGGGGGGGAGTAATCCTCCTTTTGATGAATCATTTCCTTTTTCTGAAAACTGAAGTACCAAATGGCGGGAAAATATCAACAGGAAGTGGTGTGTCATCAACTGAAAATTTGATTCCAAAGAAACTATTTTTTTAATGTAATTATTTAAGCTTCCTGTTTTCTGTCTTTTTTTTTTGTCTTTATGGTGCATTTGTTTTGTATATTTTTATTATTTCTTTGTATTTGTAAAAAAGTTCGAAATGTTTAAAATGTAAACTTTGATTTTTTTTTACAATAAAAACTAGATGTGAGGGTGGTTGTCTCCCGAGGGATCGGTTGTAGCTCTAAACCCTCTTCGGGTGAGCTCGGTTCCTCTGGGCATTCATCATCATCCGACCTCTCTTCCCTTTCCACCAACCTCACGAGAGGGCTTGCGGCTCGACCGGTTATTTAGAGTACCCTCATGCAGTGTATAAACACTATACATTTACAAACTTCCATGTCTTCTCCGGTATTCGAACCCAGGCCCAACAGCGCAGCTATCAGCGGCACTAGCCACTATACCGGTTGGGTGTCCTGTTAGTCAATTAATAATATTTATGAAACTTTTCACTCTCATTTGCAAATCTGATTGTTAGTAGAGGGCTTTGCTTTAACTCTAACCTACATTTTTAAAATTTGACTTTGATTTTTTGATGAATTTTTTTCAAAATTTAAAATGGGTTCCATTTATGCTCCCTCCCTCAATATTAAAATAAATTAGAACAGATTAGTCCAGCCTGTGTCTCTAGCAATAATTTTCCTGTTAGAGCTGATGTTAAGCATGCACCAACATCACAACCCAATAGCTATTACAGATGGGTCTGGCAATTTATAATCAAACTAGAATGGCGAGAATGAATGACCTACGAGCTGCCTATTTACATTTCAAAGTTAGTCGAACTTAAATAAGGCTTTTCAATAATTTAGTGTAAATGTTTTGACATCAAATGAGGTTTAATGAAAGGCTGAAGTTAATGAAAATAAGTACCAAAAGTAGTGAAATCCAGGGGAAGTTAGACATACGTCACAGTGAGTGAATATTAACGTCGCACTATTCAGCTACACGAGGGCTTTTGGCGACACACCACGTAATTTTGAACCATGGTCAAGTGACGTGGACGACACCTGAGCTGCCACCCCCTCTCCTAACTACCCCACCACACCAATAGGAGGACATTTGAGCTCTCGACAGATTTAACGTGCATCGCTCCCCCTAAACGGCGGGTCTTCAGTGGTACTGGGATCGAACTCATGACACGCCAGCCATGATCCAATGCCTTTACCACTTCGCTACCGTGGCCACTAAATATACATCACAGCTTCATTGCTAAAGCAATTCGTGGCTGGTGTGCTACTGATTTCCACACAAAACCAGCAATAAAAAGAAACGTATTTAATAAATAATTAAATTCGAATAACCTTAGGATCCACTACATATTATAATGATTATGTCTAAGAACTTTTGAATGTGGTTTAAAACTAGTTAAGGGGACATGATACGATTTACACAAAATTTTTGGATTTAATGACTTTCAAAATCTTTTTGGTTTTAACCTATGTATATGTATTATGTAAAACAAATTTTGAACACAAAATACCATAAAAAGGTATTGTAATTTAATAATTTCGTAAGGAAAAAATTTTTTATAAGGGATTTTAAAATGCTACTCCTCTCTTTCAAAATTTGACGTACACACATGATATTTGATATACAGGTACATCCAAATATATATAACAAAAGTCGGTAGAGATTTTGTGATAACATGATTGATATTTTCGTAAAATACTTTTTTTTTACGAATGCTTATTAAAAAATCCTTTTAAAAAAAGTATGAATTCTGTTGTTTCTAATGCCACCTGTCTCATGGTGTCAGATCAAGGACAACGAAATTCATCATGGCAAGGTGTACTCATGTCGTTAGCTTGTTTTTAGCTTTTTGAGCACCATACAGGTGACAGTACGATTTGGCTTGGTTCATACACGATAGATGGCGACATCATCTATCTCCACCTCCACAATTTAGGCATGGAACTGGAGGGGAGGGAAATATTCTCCAGCCTCCTGCACCCGTGGTTTCTTCTGCGACCGCTACAGGACTTTCGGACACACTGATTTAATGAGCACGTACTCCGTGTGTACTCGGAGAGTATTTGGTGGCATCGGGCATCGAACCCAGGCCTTTCGGACTGAAGTCCGATACTTTAACCACTAGGCAACTATTGTTTGAAAAAATAAGTATTGCTTCGATTCAAAAATGTATACAAACTTTTGTTACATGTACTAATAGCAATAAGTAAAAAAAAATATGAAAGCTTCGCAATAGATAATATCCTTAGCATTTTAAATGAATGAATTGTTATCTTTCTTTTTGATATAAAACCGCTTAAAATTTTTATTTGTAATTAAAATGTGAACACAAATTAACGTAAAAGTTACTATGACTAGGCTTTTTAAACCTAGAGCTTTCAAATTATTTGGATTGTAGGAAAGTATATAAGAAATATATTATAATTTAAAAAACTAAAAAAACACCCTTTTATAGTTATTGAACTAAGTTGTAACTTAATCTTTTAGTCTCCAAATCTGGAAATGGGATCTGAAATTAGTCGCCAGATGCGGGATGGGAACTGAAAATGGGAAATTGTTAATTCTGATGCTCCTGATCAGGACAATGGAACAAAAATTTTAAATTATTGTACTGTCATCGATTCTGGACAAGTTAACAAAATTTCGAATGAATTTGACTTTTTAAAGTGGGTAAAAATGGAGTTCAAAGATTCCGTTAAACACAATTGAAGATTATAAATGGGTGTTAAAAAGCCTCAGTATTGTAAGTGAATGAGTTTTCTTTCTTTCTGATATAAAACCACTTAATGATTTTATTTGCAATTAAAATGTGAACAAAAATGAAGATAGAAGTTACCACAACTAGGCTTTTTAAACTAGAGCTTTCAGATTATATGATATGTACGAAAGTATATAAAAAGTAACTTATATAGGCTAAAAAAACTAAATTCTATTTTTTTTGACAATTCTTGTCATTTGAAAAGTACTGCTTCCTTTTAAAAGTACAATTGCGCTTTCTTTAAACGTTTCTAGTAAAGTACTGATAGTTGACACAAATGACTCGAAACGAGGCCTAACGGGGAAAGATACCAATGCTGAGTATAGGTATGATCTGTATTGGTTGAGAGAGAGAGAGAGACCAAGTGCCGGATGACGAGATTCTTTCCTATTAACACGACATGTTATTTTAGTTTAGTGTTTTTACATCCTCTGATTCATTCAAGACCTCACTGCATATTCAAAGACGACACGGGAAGGTAGCCTGGTGGTCAAGGTATCGGACTCGTGGCCGGCGTGTCATGAGTTGGAGCCTAATACCGCTGAAGACCCGCCGTTAAATCTGCCGAGAATTCAAACGACCTCCCGTTGGTGTGGTGTGGCAGTTAGGAGAAAGGGTACCGACTCAGGTGTCGTCCTTGACATTGATTATGGTTCAAAATTACGAGGACAGTCACCCAAACCCATCTTGCAGCCCGAACATGCAACGTTAATATTCCCACACTCACTTAAGGGCCACACGAGGACTATTGACGATAACTTTGTAATTATGGACCACGATCATATGACGAAGACGATCCATGAACTGGCATCTCTCTCTCCCACTGTAATCAGCGTCATGACTTTTGTCCTCGACAGATTTCACATGCATCAGCCCTTCTACACGAAAGGACTTTGGCGACACCAGGACTAGAACAGACAACTCAACTGGAACAATGCCTGTCACGAATTCGTTACTGTAGCTTATCGGCTACAATGTCAGATCGCAGAATAGTTATGTACCATCAATTATATAGCCAATAAGCAATATTAAACTTATAAATCAATTAACTCATTAAAAAACGATCAAGGCTTTATGCAATGAAAAAGAATTTACGGGGGTAGGGCTATAAACCTTTAATGTGTGTGTAGTTTGAATAGATATAACCCATTAGAAATAACTTGTGGGTTATAGCTTCCGTGTCGCGATAATGGTTAGTGATGCTGAATGATGCATCGAGGGCTCGGGTTCAAGTCCCGGAGAAGGCAGGGATATTTGTAAACGTATTGTGCCCGTTCGGAATGGGGACCCTCTAAATATTCGTCAAGTCAAAGGTCCTTTTGAGAGTTCGATGGTTGGGAAAGAGGAATGGAAAATCCCCGGACCCGGAGTGTTTTCCCTCAAAATTGGGATGGAAGGCAACGAAGGTTGTCACCAGCATGGTGCTCAAAAGCTTTGGTCAAACGACTAGTGTTATTTAGTCCTTCTTGCCACAATGCATCTTGTCGCTTTGATCTGATTTTACCGTCAATCGGTTGGAATAAGTAACACAAATTTATTTTCTTCATATTTCTTCTGAAGGAGCATTCTATAACATTAATTTCATGAATTCGATAACTAGGGGAATTTAAATATTAATTCTATATGTAAGATCACATGGCATGAAATAATAGCGAGGGCTACATTTTAAACAATATTGAGCTATAAACGTTCCATTTGACAAAACGTAGGACCATCACCAAAAGCCCTCGTGTAGCTGAACAGTGCGATGTTAATATTCACTCACTCAATCACTCACTTGACAAAACGTAGAAATTTGTTTAATGTTGTGTTAGTTCAGAAATTGTTGTATGATTTTCGTTAAAGACTAAAAATATTCTTTCGCCAGTATCTAGCTTTGTCACCCTACTGCATCGTTAATACAAAAAATTAGGTTTCATTTAGTATTATAACAGTCTAAATAATATGTGTAAGGCCTTAGAAAACGTGCCGAGGGAATGAGAGAAAACATCGCCTTATTTAGCTACCCGAGGGCTTTTGGTGAAGGACCTCATAACTTTGAACCATATTCAAATGACGAGGGCAACAATTGAGCTGACATCCTCCTCGCCTGACTGCCTCACCCCAACAACGTGAGGGTGTTTGAGTCCTGACAGACTTAACGAGCATCAGCCTCTCTTTCACGCGGGTCTTCAGTGGAACTAGGCTCGAACTCATGACACGACGGCATCGAGTCCATGACCTTGACCCCTAGGCTATTACGACCCCGAAAACGTGTGGAACCTTTATTTTTAAATCGTAAGATAGATTTAAGTAAATTGCAAATATTGTAATGAAGTGAATTGAACTAGGAAGTAATCCAATATTTTTCGCCAATGATATGTGCAATTTACTTCGTGGAAAACGCAGTAAACGTTCATTTCAAGTTTTAGTTTGACGGTGTTTCAACGAAGTGAGTAAACGTTATTATCTTATTATGGGACCATATGTGTCAACAGAATATGTATGCGTTCAACAGAAAGTATTTGGGAATTTTTTAACCCGTTACCTTTTACTTGACTGCTATCTGTTATATTACAATTGTATTCAGATCGAACACTTTGATGTTTGCATTACATATGCTCAAAGTTATTTCAATACTACTGATCCTATATGGGGATAATATCGGAAAACTAAATAATTTAAACCGCAAGTTTTCACAAAGTAATATGGGATTCATAAATCATTTAAATTTGAAGAATGCTATCGAATAAGTTCGGACACAATGTGTAAAGCGCAAATAAATCACTAATAATTAAAAAAATGATCCAGAACCGGATTGGAGGAAAAAATACTAACTTCATAATATTAGTGATGCAAGTACTAACCTTAAATCAATAATCTTGACTCTAAATAGGGATAAATTGCTCCTTATTTTAAATACCCTGTCAAACGTTTTTCTCAAAGGGTTTGTTTTGAAGATTTTGAGAAGTTTTTCGTTTTTCTGGACGCATAGTGCCATAGCCGACGCTCAGGGTGACTACACATAAAATATATACAAATAAAAGCTACTAAATAACTAATAACGGTAATTTTACCGAATTACCCATGCGATTTACGATGGATTTTTGATGGTAACATTTCAAGATTTTTCCTCCTGCACTCTTAAATAGTAATATTTTTAACTGTAAAGCTTCGAATAAATAACTTTCCAACAAAGTCGGAACTTTTTCTTGGTATTTTTAACACCCTTTTTATAAGCTTCACTTGCATCTAACGAAACATATGAACTCATTTTTTACCCACTATAAAAAGTCAGACTAATTCGAAGTTTTGCTCACTTGTCCAGGACCAATGACAATACAACAATTTTGTTCCATTGTCCTGATCAGGATCACCAGGATTAATAATTTCCCATTTTCAGATCCCCTCCCGCATCTGATGATTAATTTCAGATCCCATTTTTCTGGGATTCGGTGACTAATCCCACATTTGGTGGCTAAAAGATTAAGTCACAACTTTTATTTCAATTAACTATAAAATGTGTTTCTAGTTTTTTAAACTATAATTTATTAGTAAAGGTATTATAAAAAAATATCCTGTATTAAACAGCTTTTCTTATTTCTTTAGAACAAAAAAATGGCGGATTCAAATGATGACAAATCTCCCCAGAGACGCGATAAAGTTCCTGAAAAGCCCTCGGAGGACTCTAAATCAAGTAATAAACCAGTAGAGGTAGATCCATCTGATATGCCACCAGATTCCACGACAAAAGCCGAAGAGAAAGATGCTTCTGAAAACAAACCTATAGACAGATTATCTGTAGCACCTCCAGGCAGTTACGGTGGAGCCAGACCAAAAGTTTACCCTCAGAAGAAGGAAGATGAAAGAAAGAAATCTTCCAATATCACAGTTGAGAGCAATCTCCAACGAGCCACAGAAGTTTTGGAGGCCACAGTTTCTAGAAGAAGGGAATTATTTCGTCGTCGAAGAGAAGAGGCAAAAAAAGCCGAAGAACCCGTGTCTAGGTATTTGGGACCAGGTAGATTACCTTAACAATTTTCTATGTATTAAATTTCTTATAATTTAATATTTATTGCATTAAACTGCAAATCTTCTGTACAACCCTTAACATAATTTTTAAAAGAAAAAGGGTCATCTGTAACGTTTCGCAATTCTCGGATAAAATTAGTTCATAGTTAATTGCTAAACTATTAAAAATTGTAAATTATTTAAGGGTTGTACATATAGATGTTTTCTTAAGTACTTTTTAATTAAAAAATTTTTTATGAGAATATAGAATAATATAATTTATAATTTTAGTAAGAATCTGCAATTAAAATAGCCCTACTTGCACTAAATTTTTGTTAATATGGAATCATGAGGATTGTATACTTCTTAATTAAAACTTTGATATTGTAAAACTTAAAGTGGTTATTAAATTTTCTGCAAATATACTGGAAGTGAAGCTGTAACAAATGCTAGATTGGAATGTAGAAATTCTAATCTAGGAGGAATATTAATTTTCTCCTCCCCACCAACAGTGTTTCTACAAAAGACTGTTCATCACACGGCGGATTCTCGGCAGCATGAAAATATTTCAATCCACATGATTGGCAGATTTGCGGGATTACCTCTTGTTGACCTTGCACGGGAATTTGTTGAATGTCAGACTTACGAGGGACCACAATATAACAAAGAATTGTCCAGCAGTCTCTGCTTGATAAGCTTTTTTCGGGTCTCCATTAATAGCGCGGTATACCTTGAAGATTCAGCTATCATAGCTTCCATAAAAGAGGAGTTAAATAGTATTCTCTATCATTTTTCTGCTTTTCAGTTGCATATCATTTACGTCTATTTCTTCATATAGTTCTGTCATTTTCTTGTGAAAAGTGTTTTGTTTATTGCATCTTTATTTATAAATAGATGTGAAACTTTATATTATAATTATAGTTTTTTCAAAGAGCTGTTCCAAGGATCCAATGTATCGGACCAAACAATTCTTAAATTTTTACTCGTGCATGCGTACAGAAATTTGAGTTCCATGTTTAAGAAACTTTGAACATTAATGATATTTTTAAAAACGCTGGTCTGGTTACATAAATATAACAACTTAATGCGATTTTTCCACTTTCAAAGATTTTCCTTTAAATTTTTTTGGAGAGATTAAGGTGTTCCCGTAATTTAAATATTTTGGATAAAAATGAGTTTTCATTTATCTGAACTGGAATAAAATTACATAAAATAGAATTTCAAACCTTTGAAATACTGTGATAGCTTTAAAATCTCCCATCAGATGACATCTTAGTCTTCAATCGTGCTTTAAAGAAATTACTTTGATACTATATTCACTTTTGAGTATTACTTTCCTTTAACTTCACTGTATATTTCATACACTAAAACTATAATAAAAATGCTTCAACTATATATACTAGCCGTTACCCACCTGCTTCGCTGGGTATTTCATGTCTTATAAATATATACTGTTTATATATAATACATAAATTATTGATATCCAAGTCCTAGCATTAAGAATTTGATTGTATTGAAAAATATACTTATACCTATAACTGTCGCCTCTTGATAAAAAAAAAAGGTTGAACTTATCTAATTTGCATTTTCTAAAAATCTCTAAAATTGAAGTATAGAATGTTTGCCCTTTCGTAAACCTATAACAAAGTGAATTCCCAGAAAACCAATTTTCGGTGGATCTCTACTCGATAAATTGAACATGCAAGCTAAATTTCAAGTCAAAAACTAACAGAAAAAAAAGAAATTTTTACTATCAATACCCCCGTAATCCCGTTTTCCGAAATAACTGTTCTTGGCAGATTTCAATTCAACAAAAGGAAAAATGCAAACCAAATTTCATTATTCTAGTGATTGTAGTTCGAAAAAAGGAATTTTCTTTGTCAATATGCCCCAGTAACCCTTGCACCCCCCAGGTGTTGAATTTCGTAAGATATATTCTTAGTGGATCCCCGTTCAACACAAGAAACATGCTTAACAAATTTCAAGTATGAATCTAACAATTCAAAAACAGGAATTTTTTTTCTATAACTCCTCTTCAAACCCGCCTTGGGGGGTCTATTTTCATTTTACTCTTTAGTAGAATTTTATTCCATGAAAGGAACATGCCTACCAATTTTCAAGCTGGTAGATCTAATAATTTAAAAACGGAATTGTTTATCGATAACGCCCCTTAATCTCCCGAAAGAAAACTTGATGTTTAATATTCGTGAAACCCATTTTGTAGCGGTTCTCTACTCTACGAAAGGCATCTGCACTCCAAATTTCAAGAATGTACGTCTAATAGTTTAAAAAAGGAAATATTTATCTATAACGTTCTTGAGCCTCCGCAACGCCATTTGGGGGGGGGGGGGTCGGATTTCACAAAACCCATTTGAAGGGAAACTGTACTCTATGAAAGGAATCTGCTTATACCAAATTTGAAGACTGTGCGCCCAATAATTTTAAAATGGAAAAAATTATTATATTACCCCTTGAGACCTTGCAACGCCACCTGGGGTTGATTTTCACAAAACACATTACATAGGGATCTTCAATCCATGAAAAGATTCTGATTATCATATTTTAAGACTGTACGTCCAGTAGTTTTAAAATCGAAATAATTATCTATAACTCCCCTTAAGCCTCGTAACGCCACTTGTGTGTGGGGGGGGGGCCGATTTTCACGAAACGCGTTCTGTGGCGTATCTCTATCCTATGAGAAGAATCTGCTTATCAAATTTCAAGATTGTGCGTCTAATAATTTAAAAATCGAAATAATTATTTGCATCTCCCCTTAACCCCCGCAACACTCCTTGGGGGGACAATTTTCCCATAACCCATTTTGTAGCGGATATTTACTCCATGAAATAAACATGCCTACCAATTAAGCAGGTAGGTCAAGTAGTTTAAAAACGGAAATATTTCTCTTACGCCCCTTAATCCCCCGCGAAAACACTTCGAGTCTATTTTCCCAAAACCCATCTTGTAGCTGATCTCTACTCTATGAAAGGAATCTATTTATCAAATATAAAGACTGTGCGTCTAATGGTTTAAAAATGGGGGAAAAATTATCATGACTCCCCCGCAACACCACTTGGGGGTCTATTTTCACCAAACTCATTATGTAGCTAATCTCTACTCTAAAAAAGGATTCTGCTTACCCAATTTCAAGATTGTACGTCGAGTAGTTTAAAAATGGGAACAATTATTTAAAACGCCCCTTAACCCCCCCCCCCCCGTAACGCCCTTTACATTTCGAATTTTGCAAAATCCGTTCTTAGCGGATCTCTACTCCATAAAAGGAACATGTCTATATACCGAATTTCATGTCTGTAGGTCGAATAGTTACGGAGATATCGTGATTAGTCAGTGAGTAGCTTTTCTCCTTTATATATATATATTTTCATATTTGTTTCCAGATTGGATCGACGCAGCAGCTAACGAAAGAGCACCAAGTGTAAGTCCTGCTACTCAGCGACTGAGAACATTTGCACAAAATATCTCAAATTCGGGTATGAATATTTTTTTCCATATTTCCTTGGCAAAGGCGCTTTGAAACTGTTATTTGGTGTGTATTGTATTAAAGTGTATTGTCAATAACACAGGCTTAAGGATCTGTATAATTATAATCATTTCAAAAATGGCTCGTGTAACTAATTTTATAAATTAATAATTAAATCTTATTTGGCGCTAACATGTTCCAGATGTTTACATAAAAATCGTCGTAATGAAAGATTATTAAAACAAATTATACAATGTCTAATTAATTTAAACATCTATCTACACACTTTCAAACTAGTGCATATACTTTTACAAAAAATTAAAGATTGAAAAAGTTGTTAAAATAAACAGTATATGAGGAAAAAATTAAGCTTATTTTAAAGTCTTGGCAGCAACGGGGATTGATGCACAATATCTAGGAAGAACCTTGACACACACAAAATTGTCAATTCGTACTAGTGAAGTAATTTCAGATTTGTCGTGTAATTGTATAAAATTTAATGGCTTTAACTCCTTATTACTGTATTCAATGCCTTGCTTAGAATTGGGAGAGGGAAATGGATGAAACGCAGGAAATTATATTTGAAAGCTTTAAATATTATAGCAATCAAATTCATAGCTAACTATGCGTTAGAAATCAAATTAAGGACTGTAGAGTCTATCCTCAGAAATTCACCTTATGTACAGTGGCCGCGGTAGTCAAGTGGTCAAGGTATTGGATTATGGCAGACATGTCATGAGTTCGAGCCCAGTACCACTAAAGACCCGCCATGTAGGGAAGCGATGCATTCTAAATCTGTCGAGAGTTCAAACGTACTCCCATTGGTGTGGTTGTAAGGAGAGGGTGCTAGCTCAGGAGTCGCCCTCGTCACTTGACCATGGTTCAAAATTACGAGGTCCGTCGCCGAAAGCTATTGTGTAGCTGGACAGTTTGGCGTTAATAGTCCCTCGCCTTAGAATAACTGCTAAACTTTCACTTAACAAAGTTTAGATTTCATAGAAGTAGGGCTAAAGTTAGGAAAGAAACCACAGGTCATGTCATCTCCTTCCTAAGATCTAAATGAATGCATTAAAGATCAAATATCTTTCTGGCTTACAACCAGTAACTGAGTTTAATGTCGCTTTACTGTCGAATGCTAACGAGTTTATACTTCACAAATTAATCACTCAGCGAGCAACTAGACACAGATTTGCCACATTGAGATTAAAGTATGACATCAGAATAACCTTTTAATACTTTCAAGAGTGGTGGAATGTAAATCTTCGACTAGTATAATAGTCATTATAGAAAATTATTCCCCAAACTCCTTGATTGTTAGAATCTGAATAACTTGAAAACATCGCTACCATATATTATTTGTGCAGGGATGAAAAAATGCCACTGGAATCGTTCTATAAACTCTCAAAACATTCGGTAATCAGAATTAGGTTGGAACACCTAATAAATTGGTCGAATAACAGAATATAATTGTGTTATCTGTAAATTATTTTATTTCCTGAAAGATCATTTTTAAAAGTGCAAGACGTTTAAAGAGAGAAATCGTGACGCATCCGAATGCCCAAACGTAATCGAAAGCTAAAGCAAAAGGAATGAAAAGTAGTTCAATATATTGACAACTTGTATGAATGCCTAAAATAACGAATTGAATACAACGAATTGTTACCAATCCGTAACAGAGCCATCGAAACCACTATTAAATACAGATCTGATTACAGTATTTTCAATGTAATCTTTGGGATTCGTGTATGTCTAGAAGTGTGTAATGGAATAATCGATTAAAAGACCCTCTCAAAATTAAATTTATTAATATGCGATAACATTAGTTAATGTAAGAATACTCCAAAGAGTTCGAAGAAAAATATTCCTTTCGTATTGAATTGTCTATTCAACTTTGAATTTCCAAAGCTATGAAGATGTTTTGAAAGATTTGCAACACCAGATTGTAGAATGAGAAATTGACAATAACATCAAATTCCAATTATAACTCGATTAAATGTGAACTGTAACTTAAAAATTAAGGCATTGCGCATTTATTCGAATTTTTCCTGTAAAATTTGGTTTAGAATGAAATTAAAATATTAGGCTATACACACACACAAACGCTTAGTACGGTCTTTTTAATAGAAAATGTTACAACTTGAAATTTCACCCTTTACGAGTATCTTTTATAGTAGGATCGACGCAATAAAAGTTCACAGTTTACAGAAAGGTTAATATTCCTGTAGTCCTTTTGTAATGTTTGGATATAATTGAAACTAACTTAATTAAAATATGGAAGGGACAATAATTGGAATTCTTCTGCTACAAGTATAAAGCATTCTTGTATTGACTAAACATTTGTGCGTTAAGCTCTTAAAATACAGAATAAGCTTGTTGCGTCAGAAACAAGGAAACTGATCGAGAAACAAAGCTTTCCAGTTATATGGCTTGGAAATTGAGATTTAGCAGCTTGGGTATGATTCTCATCCCTCAACCTGGCTTAAAATTATGTTGTACTTACTTGCACTCGAACAATGCTCTAGTACAGCCAAACGACCTCGGGGCCACTTCGCAAAAACATTATGATCCAGCGAGTTGCATATAAAAATATCCTTATAAGATGTGGACCAATTTCAAACGCTTATTAGAGCGAATATTTAATACTGAATGAATTATTTTCATTATTTTTTTTCGTATACAAGTATGGATAGTTTAATAATGCAATGATCAAATTTGCCTAGCCCTATCAATAAGCAGCGCGATAAAGTTACAAGAGTTATGCTGCAATGCAATACTATTTCTAATGTATAAAAACAGAAGCAACGTAATAAAATAAAAACAATTATGGAATATTTTCTTCAAAACACTACACTAAAAACAAAACTATTGCATAAAATAATCGCGTTTTGTAAAGTTGTAATGAATATCGCGGGCCGCAAAATTATTAAAGGTGGGCCGCGGGATGGCCTCCCCTGCTCTTGCTTTTAATTGAAATCACATTAAAAAGAACTGGATGAAAAATAAATCTTGATACGATTTACTTTTTATCCAGTGGAAGCCAGAAGGCACCTAATTAGGAATTAAGGTTTTAAGCCCGGTTTCCTAAGAATCCAGCATGGCGAAGCGTATTGCAAACTCATCCTTATCTAATCCCATTCATTAAAGTTTCAAAATCTTTACACAGTTTAAATTTTTTTTAAAAGCTGCTAATGGTAATTTTATAAAAATACTCGAGTTTATGCAATATAATCAAATATAATTAGTCAATGAAATTTCCTCCGTGTACTTACTCACATTCTATTATTACTGAACAAATGTTTGCACAGATTGTATACGAAATAAAACAGCTTAAGTTCTAAAAAAACACAAACATGCGAATATTATAACGAAACCTAATCAACCA
Source organism: Trichonephila clavata (assembly GCA_019973975.1). Lineage (NCBI taxonomy): Eukaryota > Metazoa > Arthropoda > Arachnida > Araneae > Nephilidae > Trichonephila > Trichonephila clavata. Next base: position 162,821 of record BMAO01015109.1, on the reverse strand, counting down.
AGCAAATTAGCTTATACGTGTATAAAAACTCAAACAAAACTAATCCAAATGAGCTTAAGGCTGTCTTCGGTTAATGTTAAAGAATAGAAACCGAATTTGGAACGTTTATCAGATATAAAAGAAATAAAAAATTAATGATACTCTGGCTTCACTATTCTCCAGAGAGCAGCATTTTTATCATAAATCCCTTTTTTTAACAGTTAATTCGTTTTTTCTGGTATGAAATGTGTTTCGCGTTTTTCCCCTAAACTGCAATGTTAAATGAGATCACTGCACGTATTTAAAAAAAATATACAAAGAATATTTTAAAATTTTTGAAAACACTGTATTGTTAACAGATGTACGAGTTATAACGTTCCAAATTTCCATGAAAATAGATACATTTTTCTGTCTGAAAATGTGCTTCGCGTTTAGTTCAATCTTACTTTTGCGGAAGACAGCCTTGAGAGAGAAAATAATCTGCCCAAAAGAATTTTTTAAAAACCAAATTTTTGTTTCGTGTAGAATATGAAAGAAGACGTAGAGAGAGGAGAGAAGATTTTAAACCTTGGATTTCTTCTACCGAATCTGGCCCCTCTGGAGCTCCAACAAAACAAACTTTATCTGACAAGCCATGTGAAGGCAAATTTGAGGACGATTTCAAGTCGGAATCCGATTCAGATGACCCACCACGATTACAAGTCAAACTTCCCGACCTAGCAAAGAAAAGTCCCAAGCCACCTCAAAAGCCCAAAGATAAAGGCAAGCCTGTCGAAGACCCATCCCATAGAGTGGTGGAACACGATCGGTACCACGTTGAAAGTATTTCGAGGTACATGTTTCTGGACCGTCCTCCATTTGTCAGACCAGAATTTGATCCCGACGTGGCTGCTATTATAGCTTACCATTGGCTGGACGCTATTTATGCGCAACATGGAATTCAAGACTGGAGGAGATTTACTTTGGCAGCGTATCAAGCGGGTAAGTTAATGTTCAGTCAAGATCTTCCTACTTGATGAATCGAAGTAATTACACATCTTATCGTTCAGACACTTCTAGCTACTAATAATGACACGGCAATTAGTTGGAACAAAAGGTAAGACATTGGAGAAATCTACAGATAAACAACAAATTAATCTTGCAAGATTAATTCGTTTCAGTAGCGCACATAAGAACTTTTCTAGGGGGGCGGGGGGATACAGGGTCTAAAGTCCACTATTCTCGTATCATGCTGCAATACGCTGCCCAACATATTCTTTGATTTTTTTTTTGTCGATTTTCGGTAACAAAAAACAATAGAATTAGTTATTGAATAATTAGCATTGATTAATAAAATTATTGATAACAAATACTTAATTTAATTTTACGTTCTATATACGTAGGATTATAATCGATCGAAAAAATTAAGGGCATTGGGGGAAGGAATCCGGACCCTCCTCCCCCTCTTATGTGCGCCACTGATTCGTTTCCTTTATTAAAGGTTTTCCAATAAAAAAATAAAGTCTAATCAGATTCGTTTTGTACTTGTAACATTATACAGTAGAACCTGTTTTTGTACGATTCTTTTATTTGTACGGTATATGAATTTCAAAGGCTTTGGCAGCTCTGTTTTTTTATTAGTGTACATATTAAAAATTTCACACTTTGTTCATTTGTTATAAGCAGTCTTCCGACAATGCACGTTCATTTGCTTTCTCTCAACGCGCCAGCAGCAAGCGCGTGATTGAAGACTAAACTGTCGATGACGGTGACATTACCAATAATTTTGCAGATGGACAAGAACTGGAATCTTTGAGAGCAGATAAAATGTATACAGAGAGGGATTCGGCTTTCTAACAAATTAGAAAAGCAAAATAGATACCAATTCCGAAAGGAGATATAATTTCCAAAAAGATTCAGTCATTCATATCTGGTTACTGTGACGTCGTTTACAAGTAACTGACCAACCGATCGTCGTAGCAAAAACTGATCAGACTTTAAGGTGCCAAAAAATCAATTGAAATTTTATCTTCAAGTAACGAAAGCGATTTTGAAATAATTTATCACGGAAAGATGCATGCTTTAGATTGACGAGTAGCAGTGAATTATGTACTTGCCTTTTGAAAACTTTTCGATGCATACAATGAGAAATTAAACGTTTCTAAAATGTTTTCATATGTAATTTAAGTATTTAGTTTGTTTGGGAGCACTTTTTCGTACATAGACGTATTTTCTAAGTGCGACTCTCTTCATGTGGTCCCTTTCCACCGTATAAAAATTTCTACACAATGTCGATACAGTTGTTTGTTATATGTAAGTATTTATGAAATTTTCGAATATTTTCTTTGTGCGGTCCCTATCTACTGCACAATAGGTTTTACTGTAATGAATTTTGGATGTCAATCGTTCGAAGCTGAAAAATAGCGATAAGCAACTAACATAATACACTCTACAGGGCTAGCACTTTTTCAAGTCTTATCCGAGCAGATTTATTTTTGTTTCTTGCTTATTTTGTAAAATGGTTTCCTTTTTTTTTTTCGGACAAAATAACATAAGCTGATAAAGACTGAGGGTCAGACTAACACCTTTTTCAAAGTTAAATCTTAAGTGAGGTTACTAGTAATTCCTCCAATATCACTTGCAGAATAATTTATACATATTTTTGTCTGATTTTTCCGGTTCAAAAGATTTAGTGCACACTCAAATTTCGTGCTTATCTGTCCATGTCGTGTAAGAACAGTTTAGATTCTGACAGTGGCGTAGCGGAGAACATTTGGGGCCCAAAACTTGATTTTGCAGGGGGGGGGGGCAAGTTGGATTTTACAAAGGTACTTGGCAGCAGTTAGGCTTTGGGCCCCCTAGAACCCTGGGGTACGGGGATTGCGGGGGTGTACGTTACTCCACTGGATTCTGATGGGTAAATAGTTTTTGGAATTATTTGGAAATTTTTCCATAAATAGCTCGTGTGCTATTAAACCCAGTCGTATAAGGTTTCTCATTCATATGACTAATTTCAATTGTAAATTTTTACATGAAGTATTTGTAGGTTCATTTGAGTTATTCTAAAAATAACGAAGAATCAAGTTTCATTAGTCAATTTAGTCTCTTGACTGATAACGAAGTGTGAAAGTGATTTGTATCATTGATGAACGCAAATTTGATGAATTCAAGTAATCAAAATACGTTAAAACTTGGGGGGGAAATGCCATTTATTAAAGTATGCAAAACACGTTGCAAAAAATTCAGATATTTAAATCCATAAAATTTTAACTTTAACGAGTTAAATAGAATTAAATGTTTTGTAACTTTTCTTAAGGATGTGTCTTCATTTATCTTAAACTCCTAAGAGAAATATTTTAAAATCTTAAGAAATTTCTCATATTTCAACTATCATTGCTAAAGAAATTCAAAAAGCAATAAAATATAGAATTAAAATTTAAAAAATTACGGCATTTCGTGCATTAATTGAATAAAATAGCATAACGAATGAAACACTGCAGGGGAAAAAAATCTTGATAGCGTAATAAACAGCTTTGACAGTGGGACATGCATCTCCGACTCTTCAGAAATTTTTTTATTACCAAAAACTTTGAAGTTTTATTTCTTAAGCGTTTTTCAAAGCTTGAATAAATTAATTTTTAATGGGGGCGTAAGAAAGAACATCGGTGAATTTTCGAATATAACTGTTCTTGGTTGAAAGTAATGCACCATAAAAACAAATTATGAAGGCTGTAAATTTCTTGGGATTTATTAAAGCTAATATAATCCCTTAAATTATTTGTATATCATCCTATTTAAAAAATAAAAATGGTACTTCAAAAATACTTCGATTTCAAAAAGTTTAACCCTTTTTAATTTAACTGACGATCAATTTGTGATTGCAATCGAATAGAATTAGCTATTGATGATTCTTGATGTAGAATTGTTATAGCCTTGATGTAGAATTGTTACATATTCGTAGTCTGTTGACTATGAACGTGTAACAATTCAACATCAAGAACTAAACCAGAGGTAATTAAATCAATGTTTAGAGCAAAACCCATGAGATCCTTTCGTGCAGTATTTACAACATATCTAATATAATCGAATCTGATCAGGGGAATCATAAATTGAACCGCTTCTATTTTAAGTTTGTGAAATTATAATCAAACTGTGTGATTCTAAAATTGAGAATAAGAAATAGTTTCATTGCCAGATGCATATTTGAAAAAATTGCATTACAAATACAGTTAAATTACCCGAATTCTGATAATTAAATTTTATTAGTGATTTGCTTTGTTTGTGAAGATTTTTGTAAGGTATTGCTTTACCCACACGTAGATAGATAATGCGAAATAATAGTTTTATTAATAACAATAAAAGGTTTTCTCCCGCTCGGTCATTTGTCTATAGTTCGCATTTCTTGCTCATATTAATAGGCATGTCTCTTCCTTCAGGAAGGTACCACACAGAACAGCAGTTACAAGCTGCTAGGGAGCAAATGGAAGAATTACAAGTGACGGAAGAAGAGTACCTAAAAATGTACCACATCGTGCGCAGAGACTACGATTTGGACGAGGGATGCTGCGACGAATTTTCTGAACTCGTGGAAAGAATTATGGCCCTCCTCGAATTATTGGAACTATTAACAAGTGCTATGTTATACATGGGTAACTCTCGATATTTTTTGTACTCTAAAACAGTTACTGTTGAATTAAGGTTACAACAATTCCGTAAGATTATGAGCTTTGGAAACAGCGTGCAGTATTCTGAATTACGATATCCAGTTCCCATGGCACTCCTGTAGGTATAAGATGAAACTGTATGTAATGTACCAATTCAAATTGAGGTGTAGATATGGAGGCTGTCTAACATTTAAGTCAAATCTAAAATGATTAAAGTGGTAAATGCACATCAAGATGGAACATGCAATTGGTTAGCTTTCTGAGAACAGTCACCGACTAGTTGGAATTCTACCACATTGCAACGAAACATTTAAGTGGTGCGTAAAATCGAGGACTTTCAACGCCATCACATCCATGCAAATGGAATTCAATCTTTCCACCTAAATTGTATCAATGCCTCGCAGATAAATTCGCTAACAGTATAAACAACTATTTCAATTTTAAAGGGAAAATGAGGAAACACACACACACAGGGTGATCAAATAGCAAAATCTCTACATTTGGTTTTAGCGAACACAAAGGATGTAGTGGTCAAGATTGAGATGACAGTCATTACCTACCAGCCCTCGCAGTACATTGTCAGCAATGATCATCAATAGGTAATTAGCGAACGGGGACTGAAGTCACGAAGGCCCTGGTGTTGATTGATCTTTGCCGTTAAATGTCGCTATACACATTTACATGACAACGGACATATTCGATTTAGAATTTCACAGAATATAATTGTTTTCAGGGATGAGTTCCACTTGCTTTTCGAGTTGATCTGTGATCAGAAAGGACATCTGGAGAAGTATAGGGAAGCATAGGACACGAATCTGTCATGTACTACAGGGCTTAACAACTGCGAGTTATGATATGGGTTCTATTCCATTTGAGTTGGGATCGTTTGATTTTTAATCCGTGACATCCTTAAGGAACGGCAGTGTATCGGTTAAGTTGTCAGCCCGAAATGTTTTCATTTCTTTAACGGGTCCTTGTGTTCCCATTTCAGCAGAATAATATCCGTAGTCTCACGGCACACTTTTCTAGTGATGTCTTCATACTTCTCAAACTCTTCCCTTTCTGTCGTCATGTCTTATGAGCAAGCATCTCCGACCCGTCCTGTATTTCGCAGTTTCAACTCGCTAATTAAAACATATTCCGCAGGAAGACATCTATAGATTAACATTTGTTGGGTCTAAGCTGATGAGACATGCATCAGAGCTGGTCGTGACATACATATGTTGGAAAAATCTAGTGATTTTCTACCTTTTTTCAAAAACTCTTAGTTGGGTCGATTTTTATTAGTTTATATAAATGTATTGTTACAAATCCCCTTGGAGCAGGAAAACCTATACCAATTCTATTTGACCTTTTCGCATAGGAATGTCACCAAGCAAGTCTTGGTCTCCAAACAGCTGTCCCAGGGAAATGTGACAGCAGTCCAGAAGATAAGGAGAATCGAGGGAGAGAGCAGGGACAGGTAAAGAAAAACTTTACCCCCTTACCCCTACTCAGGTGACCGCTTCTAAAGCAGGTAGTAGGGAAATATTCCTTGGAAGTGGGGAAAGATTCCTTGGTAGTAGGGAAATAATTTGTCTTGCCGCTTCTGCATAAAAATCTAGGAGTATATTAAATTTTTTAAATCTTTCAGATATTTGGCAGAATCGGACACGGAGAGAGGAAACTGAGCAAAGGGGAAGAGTTAGAAGGCTTCTGAAGGCAACCATGGATGACGAAGCGGCGGCTGAATATTTGCCGCCTTCCGAAGCAGATGAGCAAAGGAAAGACCCTCCACCTTCTTCTGAAAGTTCCACAGATAGGTCGGATAGCGCTATACTAGAGGATTACCCAAGTAAAAGCGAAGAAAAAACTCCACCTTTCTTTTATGAGACGTTGAGAGAATATGTTTCAGTTGAAATGGATTATCGACCCCGGCATCTAACTCTAGAAACCAGACCCCCTTCTGTATTGTCTTCCTCTGATAAATCTTCAACACCACCTCCACTTTCTCCAGTAGAAATAGCCTCTCCCTCCCCGGAGGGTATTGCTTCTCCAGATAATGCTTCTTTAAATAGTGCAGAGGCAGAAATGGATGACAAAATGAAATTTTGTGCATTGGTTCCCTTGCAGCAAGTCCCAGTAGAGTGTAGTAATCTATCACTTTCCAGAAAATCTCTAAAACTTTCACATGACACGTTAACAGACACATCCCCGCTATCCCCTTTAAAAGATCCGCGAGTCGCTCAACTTCAGGAAATTGATTCTTCCGACAATACATCAGAGAATGTATCTCCACTCCCGGTGGACAGTCCCGATGTGCCAGAGTTGGAAGAGGATAGTTTTGAAGTCAATGCAGAACGATTTCAAATTGTGCCACATGTTATAGCGATGAGCATTGTGGAAGGCGTAATGAATGCAACTTGGGATGAGCTTGCAGCTCTATCGCTAGGCAATAAAGACATAAAAAGTGTGGCGGATCAAAAAAGTGAAAGCTCAGAAACGCAATCTACCGATTCTATCGGTAAACGAAAAGTGCATCAGACCGATTCGGATGAAGAATCTGGCAAGAAAATGTCCAAAAAGCGTCACGTGGAATAACGGATGTTAATTTAAACCACGAACGCAATTCGTTCCAGTGGTTCACACTGACATGTGTTTTTATAGTACATAAAATGTGACTTGATTTTAATGTTTTAATAAATTAAATGAAATATGGTTATTTTATTAATCTTGAATTTTATATTTGAGTGTTGTATAATGGAAATGTGTTTTGCAACGAAATAATGTTAGTGAAAAACATCAACGGTTTCAAGTAATAAAATTATTCTTCTTAATCAACGTTTTCTTTAGAAAATTCTTTATATCCCACCACGTAATGAAGAAACTAATTTTCAGAATTACTACTTTACTCTTGATGAAAACATTCCAAAAATATCGAAATTAAATTTTTTTGTTAAGTAATTTATTCCCCATTATAAATTCACGTATTTTACGAAAAACTCGCAAGTAATATGCGAAAATTACATAAATCGGAACTTTATCGGGGAAACGACATTTTAGACGAAAATTTCGGCTCAATTTAAAGTTTATATATTTTTTAGTTTCTTGGAGAACATTCTAATTAAAACTTTTTAAAATGCAAAGAAACCATATAAAACGACTTGTTTTGTGTTTTTATAAAAGTCAAATTAACCAGACGTAAGTAAATGAAAAGCTGAATCTGTGGTGCATAAAATTTACTTGCCAAATTTTGGGAAATAAAAAGTAGAATTGAGTAATGTGTATTGTGAAATTGCAGAATTATCGTTTTATATATAGAGAAAAATGGATGCATGAAATCTGATAATGAACTAGAATAGTTTTAAACGAAATGTGATTTTTAAAATAGAAACTTAAAAATATTTAATCCTAATTAGCATGATCTCGTTTTCCTAATTCTAGCATGAAAAAAATGAATATTACGTAAATGAATTTGAGATATCGAAAGTTCAAATCTAGATCCCACAAAATGGGTATTGTGTGTTTCAGAAAAACTAATTGTAGCCAATAAAATTCTTAAGACAGTGAAAATAAGATCAGAAATGTCCGCAAAGCTGCCACATTTCGCTAAAGCTTGCTACAAAATCTCGAAGTTATTGTAGCCCTTAAAACTTTTACAGCTACTCGTAGCAATATACATGTCTCTACTTAACAGGCTCGTTTAATCTATGTAATATCAAGTAGAATGAAATTTTTTTAGTCTATTCCTATTTCGTTCGCAACAAAAAAAATTGCTATTCTAGAATGAAGACAGGCTGTGATTTAGCTTTTCTTGTCGATATTATGGGACATTAAAATTTAAGATCACAGATAAAATGTTGTACTTTTCCTACCTTAATTGATGGTATACCTTCTTTTGTGAGCAAACTTTTGCTTTTTTTTCTAGATTTTGGAAAAAAATTAACACATTTTACATTAATGTACCAAAGTTAATTGTGAGTTGAGCTGTGACAGATTTGAAAATTTAATACCCCCTTTGCAGGATTTTTTCAATGCTAGGTTTGATTTGCAGCATAATCAAAAGATGCAGATCTTTTCACAAATCGTTCTCCAATTTCTGTGCAAAATGTTAATTGCTAACCACCTGAAATCTAAATCAAAACTATTGTGAACAGCACCATACTACACAAAGCAAATGAATTTTGGAAACTTTTACTAACAAGGAATCTTTCAAATTTACACTATTTGGTTGTCAGATTGCTGTGGATTTGAATCACCCTACGTTTGTGAATAAATGTTTTCTTCCATGAACATAACAATCAAAGTTTCTTTCGAAATTAACTGAACTGATTAACATTAAAATTTAAGTTCGTGCTTTGGTCTCATTTATATTGTTTTCAAATTTCCACTACTTAGACTTGCATTAAAAATGGGCTCTTTGCGTAAAGGTTGTAATAAATCTATTCGCAACATTTTTCACATTTTCTTTTGTACGAAAAGTTGGCCCGCTAAATTATCTGGAAGTGGCACTCTTTCTAAAAAAAATTGACCACACCTGCTCTATAGTGATGAGGTATAACTAGTTAGTCCATTAGATGAATATCCTCACTTTCAGAATTTCGTCGACCAGATGTCATCTCTGTAGCCTTGGTCGTCCACTAAAATAAAATAGAGGCCAACTGAAACTGTGATAAGGCAAACATAAGGCTCTAAGGTGTTTATCCCTATACCTCGCAGCCGTCATAGTGCCTCTTTCAAAGACATGTGCGGTCATCCAACTTACGCTTGCTCATGTCATCAAGCCTCCACAGATGTGATGTTCAATTTCTCGAATATTTAGGGGGTTCACCCATGTGATGGGTTCAGAAAAATCAAAAAAAAAATTTTATTCCATAAATTGTTTCCTTAACATGTCTAGAATATGGTGGTAAAGAGAATTTTTAAAATTCGAAGTTGTTATAAAGGAGCAGCTGTTCGTAGCACTAAGTAACGATTTTCAGAGTTTTAATCGGACTTGAAACATTAAACGTGTTTTTCTCAAAGCTGTGTTTTTCAAACTTTTCTCCGTCATATCTGAAGAACTGTTTTACCGAATGACTTCAAATGTCTAGGGTAGACTCGGCACATATATACGCACCAAATGGACTACGATCATTCCAAAATTCAATTTCTATTTTTATTACAAAAACGTAAAAAAACAATGAAATTCGAAACTTTTTTTTCAAAGGTCTGCCAAAAATCCAATTCCATACATTTTCACTTGAGTGTAGTTCATTGTGTGCATTTAAGCTTATAAATTAAACTTCGTTAATTTTTTTATTTCAAAGAGGCCAATCAGCCGGAATCATGGAGGAAGTGACCATGGCGGAACACACCCACCTCCATTTTTCGAGGTGGGTGTGTTTTTGAGCGCTATAACTTGCGTTCTATTGGATATTTTTGGCTAGAATGCTTAAAAAACATGCCGTGACATGGGTGAACCCCCTTAAAGAGTAGGTAGCGAAGTTCCTGGCTCTCTCCATGTGAAAGTAAGGAGAGAATAACGGGTTTCGAAGCGAGACTCGTCTGTAATGAGATCGATCCATGCTGAAATATCTATGATCACTGCACCATTTTAAAGGATTTTCCTTGTTCACAGAACAGAGGGAAGCATATAACTAAACTTGATGAATATTAAAATTAAAATATATATTCTGATGATTTTGGACACTATTAATAGCTTTGTGAATTTAAAATGTAGAAAAATAATATTTCTAAAACATTTTAATTACACAGCTTTTGTTGAGCTTTAAAGGTGCATACACCAAATTCTATAAAAGGATTCCAGGGCATCAAGAAGACTTAAGGTATCCGACTGGTTGCGACAACTTTTTTTGAAAAAATGGAGATATGGGGTTTTTTTTGTGATTTTTATATTTATTTGGTATATTTTAAGAAAAAAATCCTAAAATTGAAAGAGAAAAAAAAATTATTATTATTAAAATGGGAAAAAACTGGTAAAAATTTACAAAAAATTACGTAAACGGGGCCCGCCCTGTACAAAAATTTATAAACAAATACTCAATTTTTCAGTTTTGATATGTTACTTTGTTATTAATGTTTGAAGTGACCTTCAGGATAAGAGATATTTTAATTTTTACAAAAAATAGAGCACTTTATCTTAGTTGTTATACGAAATTGCTTAAAAAACAGTGGTTATATTCACATAAGGGACTGTACATTTTGTAATAATGCAGTGATTTATAAATCTGAAGATCAAAATAATTCTACTATTATACAGAACATGCACAAAAAATTTCAGTAAATTATTTTAGAAACTTTTTCAGCAATCCTTGTCCCCGTTTGATTTTTTTCAAAAAAACACATTTCGTGTAAAACACATTTTAAAGTTTGAAACACTTTTTTCTAAATATTAATACTTACCTACAGGTTTAAAATTCCCCAGATTTATACGTAACACCTTCCTTTTTCTCAGATAATGCACAGCTCCTTTTTTTAAGTCCTCTGAGTTTTTTTCTCTTGTTTTTTGTAGTTGGCAATGAATGTCTCTCCGAGTCGACAATTCTTTCGTCATCAACGCTTGAATAGCCCTTCACAATGAAACAACCCATTGGGATGTGTAAATGTTCCAACACGGAAAGAATCCCTTTTGATCCATCATTGAACTGTAATACAGCTAAGAATGCGCCAAATTGTAATGTCAGAAGTTCAACAAAAGTTTCTTTTGGGATTATGCTCCACAAAACACCATTAAAACTTTCATTGGCATTTTGGGTCTTTCCATGCAAATATTTTTCGAGAAGTGATTGATCACATAAATCCATATTCAGGATAAGAGATATTTTAATTTTTACAAAAAATAGAGCACTTTATCTTAGTTGTTATACGAAATTGCTTAAAAAACAGTGGTTATATTCACATAAGGGACTGTACATTTTGTAATAATGCAGTGATTTATAAATCTGAAGATCAAAATAATTCTACTATTATACAGAACATACACAAAAAATTTCAGTAAATTATTTTAGAAACTTTTTCAGCAATCCTTGTCCCCGTTTGATTTTTTTCAAAAAAACACATTTCGTGTAAAACACATTTTAAAGTTTGAAACACTTTTTTCTAAATATTAATACTTACCTACAGGTTTAAAATTCCCCAGATTTATACGTAACACCTTCCTTTTTCTCAGATAATGCACAGCTCCTTTTTTTAAGTCCTCTGAGTTTTTTTCTCTTGTTTTTTGTAGTTGGCAATGAATGTCTCTCCGAGTCGACAATTCTTTCGTCATCAACGCTTGAATAGCCCTTCACAATGAAACAACCCATTGGGATGTGTAAATGTTCCAACACGGAAAGAATCCCTTTTGATCCATCATTGAACTGTAATACAGCTAAGAATGCGCCAAATTGTAATGTCAGAAGTTCAACAAAAGTTTCTTTTGGGATTATGCTCCACAAAACACCATTAAAACTTTCATTGGCATTTGGGTCTTTCCATGCAAACATTTTTTTGAGAAGTGATTGATCACATAAATCCATATAGGTGTTTTTCACCGTGTTCAATACAGCAGTTGGTAAGCCAGGTGTTCTATGGTTATGCAGTTTTCCTTCTTGCTTGGCCTTTTGGTATTTGCACCACGTATCGGATCCAGAAGGGCATTGTCCATGCATGGGTTTTTTGTCGGTTGAGCAGCAATGAAAAAATGCAGCAATGACTGCAGTCTGCATGTTAGACAAATTGCCGACATTACTTCGAATAGCAATTCCAAAATAATTTTGAAGTGTGTCGATAAATTTGTCGGTCAATTTTCCTTTCCCACCTAAACCTTTTGTGGATTTCTTCAACTTTCGTAAACGAGAGCCAACTCTCTTCTGCACATGTCCTATGCACTCATATTTAGTTATGCTCTCAATACCATACATGTCTTTCACATTATTGAACGCCTTTGAATCCCCATCTCCGTAGTAAGATGTATATCGAAGACTGCGGTTTGCTTCAGACCTTTCAAAAATCCTATAAGCACCGACAGTTTCCATATTAGAAGCTGATCCTTTGTGATTTTTACAAAAATGTGACACTACGCATTTTTTGGAGGGTCCCGATGTTTTTTCGTTTTTTGTACACACTCGACAATATTGACTGAGCACTTCAATGTCTAATATTTTACCAGAGTCCACAGAAATTGCCGAAACACATCCATTCAGTGAAGAGTAGCCACGTTTTTGCCATGTACCATCTACACTAACGCCACACTCATTTGAACATTCCGCAATGGATTTTGCTGACTCCAACATAGAACTGTTTGCAGCTTGTGACGTAGCATGCAGCAACTTAATTTCATGTTGTCTGTATGTACATTTTGAAAGATAAGGAATATTCAGCATACTGAACAGTTTCTTTCCAGCTGAAAATCCTTTGCCAATAACTCTCATTCCAAAGACGAGAAGAAGGTTTACTGTATTTAAATTATTCACCTTTGATGTAGAAGTGAATCCTTTTGAAAATGAACATTTCTTACACTTGAGACACAAATTTGACTGCAAACCAAGTCTTGAGTCTTCAACCAAGTACAGTTCTTGATCAAAACAAACAGGGCAAGAAAGAATAGAGAATATTGATACCAGTATTTTGATGTCGAAAATTCTATTACCAGAAAGAGTTCCGGTATCAACATTAAATAAAGTGTCGCTTAATCCTCTTCCCAATTTTTCTGTACTAATACTTGCATCACTAACTTTCTTTTGAGCAGTGCGGAAATTACCATTAAACTTTCGATTCTTTGGACGTATTTTTCGTCCATGTCCCATGGCAGATATTTGAAGAATTAAAAAGCAGTTTTATCAAATACGAAAATCAAAATGAACCTGTTTCAGTAAAAACTTGAATGAAAAAAGTTAGCAGTGATATGGAACGTTAAGAAGTAAATAAACAAATATCCTGAAATTGCCAGATTTGAAAACTCCTTTTATATAAAAAAAATAAGTGAGGCTTCTTAATAACGTTAAACAAAATATTAAAATATACTTTACTTCAAAATATATTTTTGAAAAAGTGGAAAGAAACCAAAAAAAGTTTCAGTTTCGGTTTCAGAATGCCACTTCCGGTCGGCAGTTACCAACTGGAAGTGTCATCTGCTTGTACTAAAACAGTTGTAACTTTTGTTCTAGTGAACGAAAAATAAAAAACTTGGTAATTTTATAAAGCTAATAAGTTGGTCTACAAAATAGAATCATAAAATTTTTTTGTCAATATTTGACCAAATCCCCGATTTTAGGGTAGTCGGATACCTTAAGGTGTCACTGAGTTCCAGCAAGAACTTTTATCTCCTCTTTTGGGTAGCTAAAAAATATTTGGTGGCATTTTTTTTGCCCAGAATGTTAAATTATATTAAAAATTTAATAATAAAATAAAAAAGAAATTAAAAAATCTAAGAAGATATTATGTGTCGTAAATTTGTGCTGACAGTGGGCTAGGCTAGCCGAGCGAAAACTGAAGGAATCAAATACCACTAGTTCATTTCTTTAGACAGTGCATTTTCAAAAGTTACAAAATAATCCTCAAAACCTAGTTAAAACCGCGAAAATTCATCCCCAAAACTGAATAACCTTTCATTTTTAACAAATAAAAAAAAAATTGTAACAAAAAAAATGTTCTAGTGTAAACTAAGAATTTCATCAATCGATAAATTACTGCAGAACTTTTATATTTGTTTTATGGTTTACTTCAGCTACAGATTTTAGTTACAGATCTTATTTCAAAACCATACTGAATTCTAAGTGAAAAAAAGTAATTACTATCAAAAATATATCTCCTAATGCAGTGCTTCTCAAACTTTTAATATTTGCTACTCAATATTCTCTCATAATTTTCATCGCCCACCCCTTTCTATACAATTAACAATGCAGAACTTCAAACTATACTTTGACGCAAAAGCTACTATAATACTTAAGCCTGTTAAGTGCCACCTTCGTAAATTTGACTATTTCAACCAACAACCCCGGACGTATGTATAGGTCTTTCTGAAGTGCGAACTCTGTGCACTGCTATCCATAAAATTACTCCGTAAGGCTTTGATATGCAATAAAAAGACCTTGACACAGTGTTTGCGAAGGATTTACTTAGAGGATTTCTTATTTATTCGTTTTCTCTCCCCCCCCCCCAATGCATCACACACGCACTTCTACGTAGAAAACGGAGGCATTGGGAAGCGAATCGCGTGACTTTTAATTGGCAAATATAAAGGATTATTTATAAACTTCACAAATAATCAAGATAAGTGTTATAATTTTTGTGTATAATTTTATACAAGAGCCCATATGGCTCATCTCTCTCTATATACTGGTAATTTTATTAAACTTGTTCATAACTTAGTATTGTTACATTAATTACAAAATACACACTATGCAGTAATGATACATTTATAAGTGTATTCTATTAGTTCAAATGTTAAATTTATTTTTTATAATATCAGAATGTATTTTGTTTACTTTCAGTTTATTAATTGTTTTTTAAAATATTTTGTTTTCGACTTTTCAATATGCTCACCCCCCCTCGTAAAGTTATCTCGCCCCTTTTAAAGGAGCGTACTCCACAGTTTGAGAAACGCTGTCCTAATAGAATTAGGTTCAATAATAATATACACAAAGAGCTTTGAATTTCTGCAGATGGACTGAAATGTATTTTATTAACTTTTAAAAATTTAAGTTAAACAATAAATTTAAATACATACATTTTTTCCTTTTCCAAACGGGTTTTTTACACATTCTTTCTGCATTATTTGTAGATTACATTTCATTTTTCTAGACCATTGGTCAGTCCTGAATTTCTTTAAAAACGTAAAATACTTAAGATTAAATTTTACATTGCTGTATTATACATAACTTTTATAGTTGCTTCATTTAAGGTATCAGACTACCCTAAAATTGTGAATTTTTCCAAAAATTTACAAATTTTTTATGACTTAATTTTATAGAGCATCTTATTAGCTTTATAAAAATACTAAATTTATTATTTTCTATTCATAGAACAAAAACTACAAGTGTTTTAGTAAAAGCAGATGCCATTACTTTAAGCAAGATGTCATACTTTAAAACGCGTTTTACTCGAAATGTGTTTTTTTAATTGCTCAAACGGAGACGACAGTGATTGCTAAAAAAGTTCTAGCAATAATTAACTGATTTTTTTTTGTGTATGTTCTGTGTAATAGTAGAAGTGTTTTATCTTTCAGGTTTATCAATACTGTTTTATAACAAAATTTACAGTCCTTTATGTTAATATAATCACTGCTATTTTAAGCAATTTCATATATTAACTAAGATAAAGTGCTATAGTTTTTGTAAACATTAAAATATCTCTTATCCTGATGGTCATTTCAAAAATGAACAACATAGCAACACATCAGAATTGAAAAATTGAAAGTTTGTTCATAAACTTTTCGTACAGAATGGACCCTGTTTAAGATATTTTTTGTAAATTTTTACTCATTTTTTCCCCTTTTAGTAATAATTATTTCTTTTCATCTTAATTTTAGTATATGTTTTCTTAAAATGTACTAAAAAAAATTTAAAGTCACAAAAATTCTTCATGTCACCATTTTTTTTTAAAAAAAAAGTTATCGCAAGTAAAATCGGATACCAATAGCTGATGTTTAATATTAAAAGCTTCAAAATTTATAATTTACTGAATTTTAAAAAATAAGAGACGCAGATTCATAAATAATGTAACATTAAGACTTTTTGTTATTTTTATTCAAATGAGTAGGAATTGATATAATCTTGAATTCTTTATTATAGATTTGTAGAACACAATCATAGTGAGTAAAGTTTGACTAAAAATACAATTAACTTTCCCACACATGCGATATATATAATTCTAACTAAAGAAATAATTAGAAAATAGACCAAAATTTAAAACACTAAAACATTTTCTTTTCGTTGACATAAAATTCTCACTGTTAATTTTCTGACGAAAATCCTATAATTTATATTAATATTTCTTAAATGTGTTTTCCATTGTCTCTTTATTATTAAGTTATCAGTTTTTATGATTTAAATAAATGTAAAATCATAATTTTTTTTTCTTCTTTCTCATTACATGTGTAAAGAAAATATGCTTAGGTTTATTAGATTAATATTCATCACTTTGCTTAGGCAATTTTAGATATATATATATATATGGATACATTTTTTCCTAAAGTGAATTATGCATTGTGACAAGCATTTTTCTCGATACTACTTGTTAACACAAATTTCTGGTATAGGATAAGTGGTTATCTTAAGGAAAGTGTGAAATGTGTTTTAAACATGAATACGTATCCGTTGATTTTCAGTGATTCAGACAATATTGACGACTTTTGATATTTTCTTGCTCTTTTTCCTCTTGATGCAAAAGAAGAAGATAGTGAGTATAATTTCAAACAAATTCAGAATAGCAATCATAGATACACCCATCCACATGCCAAGGAAACCTCCGATGTTACTCATAACTTCAACGATCTAAGAAAAGTACAACAATAATAATAAAAAGTTATCATACAGAATGAACAATTTTTTTGCATAACTGGCAAGAACTAAAATCATTGTATTTTTATTACTGTATCTTTTCGTTTACATGTTAGTAATGGTACATAATGACATAGGGTATTTGGAGGAGTTATGATATGTCAAGGGGTACTCGAGTATAAAAAGGTTAAGAAATGGGGTTTTAAAGAGCAAAAAATAATATTCCGATTCAAGTAAAAATCAAATCTTTAAATTTGGTGAACGTTTCGTTAAAATTCTTATTAATAACGTTCCTAATAAAATTCCTAATACATATATACATATAAGAAATTTCCATTGCAATTTTCTTGAAAAGTATTTTCTTTAATTCATTTTGGTCTTGAAATACTCCGGAACATCGCTTGATACATAACTTTTATTTACCCGCTTGATGGGAAATAAAATTTTAACCGCAACCTTGGTTCTTAAAAAAAGTATTGCCTTGTCCAATTTTTGTGGCAAACTGATGCATTATAGCATCTCATCTACCTTATCCGTCCAATTAGCATGCTAAGATTAAAAACGGAATAAATATATAAACTAAGGGCTTAAGAAGGAGGAAACGAACGCTTTTATCCTTCCTAAACCTCCCTCGCACGTTTTCATGCTGTTGTTGTCCCCTACTTCAGATTTTGAATGTGAATGACTTCCTTGTATAATGTGCCATTTAAATAGCCATCGCAAATAATTATAGAACTGTAATAATTATGCCTTCCTGACTATCTGTCACAATTACTCCGAAATATCAGAAACATCACGATCTCTCTCTCTCTCTCTATATATATATATACAAGGGGTGATCAAATGAAAAGGTACGAAATGACACGGTGGGTACAAATATAGACTTTATTCAAAATATACACCATAGGCCTGAGCACAACGATCCCACTGATGAACAAGCCGCAGGATTTCTTGTTCCCAGAATTCCTGTGGCTGTGACGAGACCCAGTCCTTCACAGTGTCCTTGAGTACGTCGTCCGAGTTGAAGCGCTTTCCTTTCAGGTGTTTCTTCAGTGGACCCAACACATGGAAATCGCAGGGTGACATGTCCCGACAGTAGGACGGATGGTCCAACGTCTCCCATTGGAACTTGTCCAGTTCCATTTGTGTGACTCTGGAGACGTGTGGACGCGCGTTATCATGGAGCACAACCACACCCTCCATGAGCAGCCCCGGTCTTTTGTTCTTGATGGACCTGCGTAGGCGTCGGAGTGTCTCACAGTACACATCGGAGTTAATGCTTTTTCTGTGCTCGAGTAATTCAGTGCTAGCATCATTTAGACGCCGCTTTTTATAAGAGCCTTTGCTCTCTCCTGCGCATGCGGGCACCCGCGCATGATCCTCGATCCCAGTCAAAGTCTCCAATGGCATCCCGAGATGTCTCGCTACATTCTCCCTTGGCGGAATATGCAAATATTTAACTGTTTCATTTTTGTGTCGTTTCGTACCTTTTCATTTGATCACCCCTTGTAGATAGACAGAGAGATTTTATTTAATTGCATACAGAATTATCCCATCAACTTCTTGAGATCATACATAGATCAAAAACATTTCTTAAAAATCTTTTTAAACTCATAAAAATTGGCAATTTGTGACAGATTCCACGATAGGTTTTGCGAAATGCACAGGTCCACCACACAACATTAGGTCCACAAAGTCAGTTTGTAGTGGTCCAGCTGTGAAGAATAAATGCATTCCACACACAGGTTACATTTTGATACACACACAGACCAACTTTTACACGACTATACTTTAAAATTCTTCGAGACCAATCAAAAAAATTTTTGAATGCAATCTGACTTGCATCTAATATTAAATTTTTTTTTTTTTTTTTTTTTTAACATTTATAAACCGTGCACCACCGAACGTATAACACGGATATTAAATATTTAAACTCGAATGTAAGAATATTGATCTTTTGGATTACAACGTGGCATTTGTGGGAGTAGTGAGTAATGTAGGAGTTATGATTGATGTAGGAGAAATGAAAAATTGTTAAGAAATTGAATACAGTTAATCGATTTCATTTATTAATAGGATGATTTTGGGTGAGTTTTTTTTTGATTATTTATGTAATTTGTTTTGATGTTGTTAGGTATTTAATTTTTGAATATAATACGTTCTTGATTTCAATTTTCAAACTTTTGAGGTTTTTTTCATTTTTTACAACCATTTCAAAGATTGGTGCATAATTTTTGATGTTTTATGGTTGTTTTATTATGCACTTAGTTGTCTTAGCATTTTAACATTTTTATGTTATATCGTTCAGAATGCAATGGCGAATAGTTTAATTTTTTAGGTATTAAAAACATTTTTT
This sequence comes from Trichonephila clavata, assembly GCA_019973975.1. Classification (NCBI taxonomy): domain Eukaryota; kingdom Metazoa; phylum Arthropoda; class Arachnida; order Araneae; family Nephilidae; genus Trichonephila; species Trichonephila clavata. The sequence continues at coordinate 143,382 of BMAO01015109.1, read as the reverse complement.
TTTTAATTTTTGAGAATTTGGATATTTCCAGATTAGTTTACCAAGTTGCAATAGGGGGAAGGTTGGCGCCATCAAACTAGTTTAACCCCACTTATAGGTCCTAAGTCCGAGGTCGCACTTGGATATTTTATAAATTATATCTTATACAATTTTAATTTCGTTTGAAAACGTTGGATCTTCATTGTTTTTATTCGCCATTGTTATTTTGAAATGGGATGTCGTATTCTAGGATTCATATTGTTTCGAATTTTTGCTTAATTATAATTGTGTGATTTATATATATACCTATCTATATATATATATATATATATATATATATATACACTGGTGTCCAAAAGTTAAGCATAATTGATAATTATGTAAATAAAGAAGGAATTGTAAATCAGAATGGTGGGAAACGTGATATGCGAGTGTAAAATGGTTATAAAATAAGGAAGCAAATCAAAAGAATGATAATAATTAATTCTATTATCCAAAGTAGCAGTTTGAAAAAAAATTGAGTATAGCAAGGATTCACACTTTAAAGTAAAAATGAAGAAAAAAAAAACATTAAATAAAATACTGATGCTGCAGTTTAATAAGGCGTGTGGTCACCTCTCTAACAGCCAGGCACGCTGCACAGCGATTTACCATACTTGCTATGAGATGATGAATGAGTTGTGGGCTCAAACGGTTCCAAGCTTCTTTGAGAGCTCTCTTCAGTTCTGTAACGGAGCTAGGTGGGTGCGAAAGGGCTGCAATTTGTCTCCCGAGCATATCCCATACATGCTCGATTTAAATCAGGGGAATTTGCAGGCCACGACACGCACTAGATGTTTTCCGTTTCAAGGAAGTCATCAATCAGCACCGCTCGGTGACATGGTGCATTATCATCCATGAATATGAAGTCAGAACTGACAGCACCACGAAACAAGCTAACATAAGGCTCAAGAACTTCGTCCCTGTATCTTTGAGCAATCACAGATCCCGTGTCAAAGAAATGGAGGTCTGTGCGGCCGTCTATCATGATCCCAGCCCATACCATTACTCCCCTTGATGGAAAATGATGTCTTTCCGTTATGTTTCTTGGTTCAAAACGTGTTCCACATTCTCTCCATATCGTTACCCGCAGAGAATAACTACTAGGATTAAACCGGGACTCGTCACTGAACATCACATTGGCCCACTCTCCCACATTTCAATGTTGATGTTTCAAACTCAAGTTCAAACGAACGCGTTTATGCGCAGACGTGAGGGGAATGCAAACTGCTGGTCTTCTGGCATACAGGCCAGCATGACTGAGTCTCCTGTAAACAGTTTGTCTCGAAAATTGTATTCCTGTGGCGACTGTGAGCGCCGAACCCAGTGCTCTGGCAGTAGTGTCCCCCTGACGTCGCGCACTTATTACCAGATATCGGTCTTGGCGAGGGGTTGTGATTCTTGGTCGACCTGATACTGCTTGTTGGGTAACATTTCCCGTTCTTTGAAACCTCTGCCACAGTCTTGAGATCACAAAATGGTCCACATTCAGAATTCGAGACACTTCGGTTTGTGATCGTGAGGATTCCAGCATTCCAACGATTCTTCCTTTCGTAAACATGTCCAATTGGCGTCTTTGTGACATCATTCACCTTGTTTGATGTTTAACAACGTTCCTTGGCACAGCAGTTGCACGAAACTTGTCTGAACTGTCTATGCTGCGTGAATCGGTTTCTCCACGTTCCGACATGCACCGGTGTTTCACGCAGGACGTAGTCGACTGAAAAGTTTTGCATAAACCCAATGTTTCTTCTTCACCCAATTAATATCCGCAAGAAATTTGGAATAATTTTACGAATATTTACTCCGTGTTTTTCGCATTTTACGATTTATGCTTAACTTTTGGACACCAGTGTATATGTGTTAGGACTCGCATAACGACTTATGGCTCATCCGTGTAACTTATAGCATGTGGCACCAAATACGGCATAGACCGGACTGGGCCCTGCCTTGAAGAACCAATGAGATTGGGGACAGTATCTCAGGGAACCGGGAAAGAAAGGATTTTATTTCCAATTAGGAATGGAAGGAATCTGGTGGGGCGTGAAAGAGTCCTGTTAGAGAATTGCTAAATAAATGTATTCTTTTAATGTAGGACTTTAAATTTCTGTATAAAATTAAAACTGTGTAATATGTACTTTTAAAAAATACTTTAAAGTAATTTTATACTTATGCACAATTGTTGTTTTGTTACATAGCTTAAAATTTAAATGTGCAAAAAAAAAAAAAATTCACTTCGTGTATTTTGGTAGTTTTTTCTTAAACTCTTAATAATTTGAAACCTTGATAATTCGAAGTTTTTCATTGGTATATATATATATATATATATGTGTGTGTGTGTGTGTCACATTTACTCATCACGAGATCACTTTAACTATTAGACCTACATACTTGAAATTTGACGGGCATGTTTTTTTTTGTTGAGTAGAAATATGCTAAGAAATCGAAGTGAAAGACAGCGGGGTAAAAGGTAATAGATATGGATTGACTGAGAGATGAACCAAGAAAATTCCGGGATACTGAGCTTTATTTTACTCCATTATTTTATTTGTTAGACCGCTTTTTTCCATACAGTAAATTTGCTATTTACTTTAAAGCATTTAAAATATGAATTAAATGTTTGCGTTCTTAAATTCCTTTTATCTCGATTGTTATATTTTTTTCATTTCAATCTTGCGAAAAACAAGTATACCTGCAGATGTGCACGCACACACACACGTATATTCATACAAAAACTTACGTTATATTTAGGTTGTTTCTCATGTATATGACAGTTGTCCCTATTAAATACGATGCTGATATCTACTCTTCTGTTTCTGAAAAATACAAAAGTATTCTGCGTTACACTTTGCTCGATATAACTTAAAATTTCCTACAATATAAATTGCATTAAATAGTAAATATGAAAGGAATATTATTAGGAAATAAAGTAATTAAGAATACATATGTTATAGTGAAAGACCGAAATTGGACACAAAGCGGACTTCCTCCAGTGAATGTCAACACGTATCAAATGCGTCGGTAAAAGGCCGAATATTTGGTTATATTTTTCAATTCCTACTATTATTTCACACTATATATTATATTTATCTTTTTCAAATTTTCAATCGTTAATAGAATGTTTTTAAAGCACTCAATTGAGCTGAAATTTTATATACACAATTATTTTGAATGACAATACAGTAATTTAATTATGATTAATAAAACTAATTTATTAAAACTAATTATTCAAAGAATTACAAATACAGATACGTTGGCATCATTTTTGGCGATTTAGTGACTATTTTGGTGATTTGAGTCAAAACTTGAAAAGCTTTTTTTCTCACATTTTAAAGTTCTCATTTAAGCTGAAATTTTCTATACACTATTGTTTTGGGTAACAATACGAGAATTTAATTAGAATTCATTAAAATTAATTGGCTTAAATTAAATATTTAAAGAATTACAGATGCAGCCACGTTGGCTTCATTTTTAGCGACTTGGGTCAAAACTTTAAGAGATTTTTTTTCCCTCACGTTTCAAAGCACTCTGTTGAACTGAAATTTTATATACACGATTGTTTTGGATGACAACATGAAACTTTAATGATAATTAATAAAAATTAATTGCCAATTAATGTTGTGATTCTGTCATATGTATATACATATTATATTAATTGTAACTATTTAATAAAAAGTAACTAAAATAATTTTTTTTTGTTGATCTAAGTAGAAATTGACTTAATTTTTTTTTATATTTCTTGTTATGCATTTATTTTAATTACAGTCTGATTAACTTTGTCGTTAAATGTTTTGTCCTGCTGCAACTGAGGTCACGTGGCAACTATCTATTATATTCTGAGAAACTGCTGTTTGCCAGTTTTGTGTAAATGTTTACTAAAACTGTAACATTTGCTTAACCTTTTGTTAAAATTTATTTTTTGTATTCGAAACCCTAATTTATATTGAATAAATACTGCAATAAACCGTGATTTTTTTTTTGAAGAACCATGCGTTAATTAAGAGTAAACGAGTGGACAAATGATTTGAGTTTTCCCCCCAAAATACTTAAAAAAACTTAGTGAGGTGATTTTTTTAAAAATAAATGCAGAACTTCTTTGGATTACAGACGAATTAAATATTTTGACTTTCAAAAATCAATGAAGAGATTATCTGTACTAGCAAAACCCTGAACAAATATACAATATCGTACTACGAATGATAAATTGTTAAGGATACTTAAGAATTGCAAGAAAAATACAAAAATATTATATATAGTATTGTATTTAAATTTATATACAAGGTCAAATGAAAGGTAGTGCCGCTGAAAAGGTATTTCGAAACCAAATGTTAGCTTGGATTTAAACTCAAGGTGTCAAACAGATCTGATAACCCAGCGTCACACAGGAAGGGCGAATAAAGTTCATAATGGTGTAAAAAGATCATGAAACGAAGTTAGTCCAACTACAACTCTTGAAAAGTGAATCAGCTGAAGACAAAAAGACCTTCAAATATTTTTAAGATTTGGAGCTCCAACTATATTCCATTCATATAATGGTAAGAAAGGCAGTAATCAAGTCATATCTGTACAAAGTGCTCTGTGGAAAGACGCCAAGAAAGCTTTGCCATGTTCAAAGATAAGGCTCAGTTGAAAGGGCCAATTAGGATATACAGAACACTTTAACTGTATGGATGAATGATAACAATACAGAAAGTGCTGAGTTTTCTTTTTGTTCAATTTGCCAAGAGCACAATATAACACGAAGGAATACGCTTTCGAATTCATGAAGCTATGTTTGTCTTCAAAACGAGATGTAGCACCATCTTTGCCTTGTAAACAAATCTCAAGTATTGAAACCGAAGAAAAGGACAAAGAAATTTCTTATACTATCGAAGAACATTTCAGCAGCAGCTAAAACCAAAAAAACTTATAATCCAAAGAAAAATATTAATGAGGACCTGTGTATGTGTGCACACCTCATCTTCGTATGAAGTCCTAACTGAAGAACACGAGTTTATTTCTATAAAAAAGCAACCACGAAGGAGAAAATCTTCTACTCCAAGCAACTAAAATATTACGAACAAAAAAGCCTCGAAAAGAACATTTTCTCCTGCTCAAATTGTTGATACCGCACGAATACAAGTCCCTGACTTCGAACGTGGTCATACAGATGCTTGAATTGTGCTAGCGGTTGCAATTGGAATAGAAGATACCAAACTTTTATAAATTAGCAGGCCAGAATGGTACCCTGAAGCAGCTGTGTACCCGAAATCAGTTCGTAATTTGTAAATAAAAGTTATTTTCTATAAATTATGATTTCTTTTCAGCAAATGTCGCTGAGAAAAACAGCTGCAGTTAACTCGAGAAGTGAAGGGTAAGTATATACATGCTGACATTGAAAAAAAGAAGTGTTCTAGGACTAAAAGAAATTCTAAAGGAAAGTGACTTCTGTCCAATTCGAAGTGTCATAACAGTTTAAGTTGTTGCAATAAATACGATTGTATAACGTCAGTTATGTAATTTAGTAAGTTTATTATTGGTATTGTTTCTCTTTTTCATTTAGAGTGTGCGGTGCATGCCACTCTCGCCTGCGCCGGCAACTTGGCGGAATGTGGCAACCCTGTACCATTATATAAACTCATTCGATAGAAGACTGTTACGCGTTCACTTCCAACTAGCTCAGGTCGACTAACGACCGTCGATGTTTTTGCTTTAATTTAAAATAATTATGTTACATAAATAAAGTTATGTTTTTTTAGTAAATGCTTGCCCAACAGTCATTAAAAGTGTATTGTTTTACGAACAATAAATTCTAAAGCAGATGATGATTTAGAATAGCAGAAATAACACTGCATAATCTTCAACTACTCCTAATTAGATTCATGGTCTTATGCCCTCTTCACATCGACACAATAGCACCTCCTCACTCCTCTCATATCCTAATTGTGCACGTCTAACCTTATGAAGCTTTATACACTTCATTGATACAATTAGGTCTACAGGAAAGTTCTGTCCATTTTAGAATAAAACAAAGGAATAAAATTTTCATACCTTGAATAAACTTTATTGAACAAAATAATTAGCATCATTATGTATTACTTCTTGCCTGTTTGATTGCAATTTGTATAACTCATTTTTAAGAAAATCTCTAGAGTCCAAAAATTAAATGAGTGCTTGTTTGATATCTTCTTCGTTCTTGAATTTTTTGCCCGTCAAAAATTTTTGTAGTGGCAGAAACAAGTGATAATCGGAAGGTGCTGGGTCCGGGAAGTATGGTGGATGCGACAGAATTCCCCAGCCTTGCTCTGCGACTTTTTAACGAGTCCCCAAAGCCGCATGTCATGAATCAGTATGATGTCTTTCATATTGAACATTTCTGGTCTCTTTTCTTGGAGTGCTGTTTTTAATTTATCCAATTGCTAACAGTACCTCTCCAAATTTAGCCTTTTGTTGGGTTTCAACAGCTCAAAATGTATTGGTGTTCGAATGCACCACATAATACACAGCATTCTTTCGTTCATGCTCAACTTCGGCTTAGAGGTGGAGGGGGCAGGTTTTCCGGGTTTACAATATGCCCTTTTCCTTCTGATGTTTTCATATGTAAACCATCTTTCCTCCCCAGTTATGATCCTATCCAAGAAGGGCTCGATTTTGTTGCGTGCAGGCAGAGATGTGCAAATGATGTGTATGTGTGATTTGATCATTCAAATTCTTCTCACTTAACTTATGTGGCACCCATCTCGAATACTTCCACATGAACTCTAGCTTCCGAATATGATCCGAAATAGTTTGTTGAGCTGTATCAAGCGTATCCGCAAACTCCGATGTTGTCAAAAAAAATTTGCTCTAACATGATCTTGACAGTATCGTCGTCAAGTAAAGATGGTCGCCCAGAGCGTGGCTTATCAGCAAGGTCGAAATCACCTACTTGAAATTTTTCGAACCATCTTCTACATGTTCTATTAGAAACTTTATCTTCACCAAACACTTTCAATAAATTTCTACACGCTTCCGTAGCATTTCTTCCTTGTTGGAATTCGTGCAAAATACAGAGGCGTAAATGCACTTCATCAACAGCCATGGGTAGACGATCACATCTCACTTAATACTAACATGAATCATCTATGTTTTAGTTCATTTGCTAGGTCAGTATGTATACACTCAAAGATAAAAGAGAGGGCTAAATATGCATCAAATGAATATGCGCATACTTGTTGAAACAGATTGTAACCTGAACGTACAGAACTTTTCGGTAGACCTAATATTTTATTTACAACCTCCATATTAAAGCACAGTCTCACACATTTGTACAAATATAATTAATACTTACCTCTTTAACACTACTTCGGTCATAAAAGGACTATCAAAATCTATTTCAAGATCGAACTGTAAAAGAAAAATTAACCAATACAAATTTATCTTTAAGCAGTTCAGTCCTTACGTATAGTTGACTTAGTTTGATTTATTGTTTAAGTAGATATTATTTAAACTCGTACAACATTTCTATTAAAATTTATTTCATACAAAAGACAAAAATTTAACCATAAATAACACTTATTAGAAAATGAATTTAAAATACTTCTTTTCAAACAGAAAGCAAGATATCAATCATTGGCATGGCCAAGTAATTTTAGCACGTTTTTAACATGTTGTATTTTACAATAATGCAACTAATGAACTTTTTACTAACAGAAAATAGTACTATACTTAAAAAAAAAATTTAATTAAAAAAAATTTAAAAATTATTAAATTTAAATATGATTCGGCTCATCTAGGGCACAAATGAGACCAAATGCCGAAAACCCGAGGTGAATCGGTTGCTTATTGGCTGAGAAAAAGGTGTGACAAAATATGGAAAGAAGACGAAATTTGCGTCCTAATAGCGCTTTTTTTACACTACGTGAAAAACGCGCTAAAAATGGTTGGTCGTGAGAGATAGATATTGTTACGAATTTTGTATAATGAGAATTCTTAAAATAGTGCAAATAATTTATATCTATGTGTAATACATTAATATTATTTTTTTTGTATTTATTACATACTAAAATTGTAATATTTGCTGGCAACAACGTTCCTTACATTATAATGGCGATTCAATGGAAACTTGGCGGTAGAGCCAAGTCTCATCATTTTTGGCGACCATTTTCGCAACAGATATTGCAGAGTTGGCGACCGCATGCATATTTCTAGAATTCTCTGAAGAAATCTACTAATACTACGATCCATCACGTAAGCGGATTTTTTCGAGGAAAATCCGTGCAGACTATAAATAGGAGCGGATCGCTGAAGTTGAGTTGGTATTGATTCAGCTGTTGAAGACGATTGAGAGATTGCTTATGAATAATCTTAATCTTAATCATCCTCATGATAGTTGTGTCTGAGCCCTGTAAAAGGTGTGAAGACCTTACGGAATTTATTAAGCGAATTTGTGTGCCGTATCCTTTATTTCAAGGATTGTTTTTCTACAATAAATTTGCATCACTACAGAAAAACTGTCTTGTTATTTGAGACTGACAGCATAAAATCCTCCAATTTCAATCTACTTAACAACATGTGGAGACTTTCTAGGATTTCAAGCAAGTCCGTTCCATCTAACAGGCCGTAGGTCGGATTTATATATTTCAACACTATTTTTTTATCCGCAGACTGTAAGCAATGTAGCCTATTTACGTATTTAACAATTGCATATAGTGTGAAAAATATGTATTTTTAAGTACGCACCTTAACAGTTCTGAGAACATTTTGACAGTATCAATGTATAATATAGTTATTGTCCTTATTTAGTATTCATATCTATTTATTTTAGATTGAAAGGAGAAACAGGGTCCTGGGTCAAAAAGGTGTACACAAATGATTAGCTTTTTGGGTATAAAAAGATGCTGTAAATACTCGTATATATATTCCATTTAACTTAGTAAACTTAAATACTTTATTTCTTGTTTAGTTTTTTCTCTCGTTGAATTGGTATTTTCAAGAGTTTTCAAATGATGGCATCATCTTGTTGACGTTGTGTATGCTAAGCGATTGTGAGTAAATTACTGCGGTCAATTTAAAATTATGATTAGATTGCAGAGATGAGATCTGGTAATGCACTCTCTCTCTCTCTCTCTCACCGAGTCACATAATTTGCGCGTGTGAGCAAAATTCTTAGCCCATTTTACTACAACACGCTGCAGCTCTATAAAACTTAAAAATGGTCTAATAGATATTGGAACTTTAGTCTCAAAGAGTTAGCAACCCTGTGACCAAGATACAGAAGTTATAAATTACCTCGGAGTAATCTCGAGAAAAACAGTTCGAGATATTTCATTGATATTGAAGAATCTAGAAACTATTTGCTAAGCATTAGTATGATAAAGAAGGTTTCAAAAGTTATCCAAATGAAATGCAAAATAACAACTGACATCATGTGACTCATTTTTATACCCCCGAAGTAGCTCAGTGGTTATAGTCACGAATTCGTGTGCGTGTGTTAATTAACAAGCTTTCCCAGAAAGGGATTATCGTAACTGTATATCTTGAAAATTATCAGCTTGCGTTTTTAAAGTAAGATTTCACAGAATCAGTCGAATGATAACTTTTCACCAATCACAGGCTTCGGCCACAGAAATCACGTGGATTCCAAGATTTCCTATTGCCGCTTCGTATAAAAAACACCAAGATACTGGAAAAGCTCTATATTTTGTCTTCATCATAATGTAACGCGCTTGTGTCTTATCTTGTCTGTGCTTTGTGTCGTCCATTTCTATGTGTCAATATGTACAATAACTTGGATTAACCACCAAAAAAAGACTGCCCCGTCAGTACCAGTACCCTCCATTTTACATCAACCAACTAAAGAATGATCATCGTTACAGCAATCAGTACAAATTGCCACGGTCATAAAAAAAATATCTTTTGCAAAAAAAATCGAAGTATCATGAAGGAGGTAGTTGTTTTCAATGAAATTAAATATGTGTACAGCGTACAGATCATACACAGATAATAAAATGATAAAAAAAAATCAAGACGAGAGATGGAGCCCATCCACGCCTTATGATTACAGCTGGTTGGTGGAACCACCCTTGTGGTGATAAATTCTTGTATACACCTCCGTTAAGGGTGAAAGAGGTGCCTCATATACCTGCAATACATTCTGTCAGGCATTCACTTTATTGCTTCAGATCTGTGATATTTTGGGGTGCTCGAATTTTGCGCCCTACCATGTCCCAGAAATGTAGAATTGGAAAAGGTTTTGTTGATCGTGCTGTCCAAGGAAGAGTATTAACGGTGCGAAGGCAGTCCAGAGATATGCGCGTGGGGCAAGATCTGGTATCTTGTTGGAAACTGACCCTCAGATGACGTGTCATTTGAGCTGTTAAAGATGTATGGAGGATGGTTAGAGAGTATGTACTGACGTGTGAAGTAACCCAACACCGTCACACCAGACGTTACGGCTGCATGCCTTTGCAAGAGCCTAGAACAAGGGCTGATTGAAATTGCTAGCATAGGCCGTCCACATACGATGGTTATCTGTTTCAAAAAAGTAAAGCGGTATTAATCACTGAACACTATGTGGGCCAGTTTGATGTTAGCCTTGATGATCGGCTGCGACACCACTGCAGACGATTTCACTGATGTTTTGTGGTCAAAGACAGACGTCTTAAAGGCTGTTGTGAGCGTAACACCACATCAGCCGAGCGCCGTGAAACGATGGAAGTACCACGAAGGGGGGGGGAGGTGAAGAGGCTGTGGTACGTTGGATGATACCGTTGGGGCAGTTCTGGTCTGCCGAACAATCATCCGGTATTACCTCGAATTTGTGTATCTTGGCCTTCCAGAGCCTTCATTTCGTCGGTAAGTTCGTCGCAGCAACCATTGCTGCCAGCACCGTTTTACAGCTGGGTCTGTACATTGCAGGGGAGTGAGTGAGTGAATATTAACGTCGCACTGTTTAGCTATACACGAGGGCTTTTGGCGACGGACCTCATAATTTTGAACCATGGTCAAGTGACGAGGACGACACCTGAGGTAGTACCCTGCCCCCCCCTCTCCTAACTACCACACCAACGGGAGGACGTTTGAACTTTCGACAGATTTAGCATGCATCACTCCCCTACACGGTGGGTCTTTAGTGGTACTGGGCTCGAACTCATAACATGCCTGCCATGATCCGATACCTTGACCACTTGACTACCGCGGCCATACGTTGCAGGGGAGGACCTACTACTCGGTATGACCTCCCAGCATTCCGCATTCCAACAATGTGACCACGTTCGAAGTCATTCGGTTGTCTATAAGGTCTTCGAAAACATCATAATGGATTCATTCGTTTTTTCTCTAGGAAGTCACAACGGCGAAAACGAAAAAAGAAAAATCTTCCCCCACTGTTACTGATTTTATTCTTTGCTAGTTGCTCAGCAGAAATGCGCTCTACGACTGCAATTCATGTTCATTGGCCTTGAAAATTTAACCAATTGCATATTCAACCGGGATGTCTTTGCCTGCAAAATGTTATCGCAATTGGACAACTTTTTCCTGAAGCTTCGATTTTTTTTCGCAAAAGTATATATATATATATATATAATATATATATATATATATACACTATATATATATATATACGCTTTGTTCAAAGTTGAAACAGTCCTTTAACTTATCGCATGTATAATTTTAAAAAATTTGAATTGCTACTCTTTAGGTAGAACTAGTAAACTGAACAATGAACAATTGAGAGGAAAAAAAATTTCAGAGATTTTTTAAAGAGAAATACATGTAATTAAAATTTATTTTTATCTTATTTTACAATCTTCTTGTATTATTACAGATTGTACGCGAGTAGTATTAGAATGAAGTTGTACAATATGTTATAAAATCATCACATTCATGTCAGTCAGAAAAAGATTACGTACCGTAACAGGAATATATTCTTCATCTTTTTGTACTTCATATGTCATTTCCCTGGAAATTAATGCATAAATTAGTTCAACTTAAAGATCACAATTTACTCAAAGTTTATTTTTATTTATTTATTTATTTTGGTTTTAAACAATATTTTAAGAATATGACAGATTATTATAATGATATTTATTAATATTTTGTATGACAAAATATTTGAATATTGCACAACGGAACTGAAGGAAAATTATCAAAAAAGACAATGGCTTTCTGAAAATTTAGATTTCGTTCATACAAGATTTATAACATAAATACCAAGAAATATTATTTAATATTATAAAATTCTGTAACCACTTTAGTCAAAATTACTGAACGAGAGACCTTTCAGTTTACGCACGAAATATCCAAACATGAGAGATTCTACAACGAATTTAAGCAAAAATCTAACTGGTTATTTTATAAAATTATCTGTATATGTATGTATGTATGGGAAGTATATAATTTGTATATAATTTTCTTAAATTTTAAGGTGATTTTAAGTTTTTGTCTGAGTTCTGACTGACTTTTTAGTATTAAAGACATGGTGTTTGTAACACTCTGGACCTACTCTCGGACCCGGCTAGAGGTGTGTGGGGGAGGGAGTGAAGGACGACTCGTCATAATACTCTTTAACTATTTATTCAGCACACTAATTATCACAGACACATTTTAATAAATCAAATAAGATGAGATGTTCCCAAAAAGAGCAGAGGAAATTTTGCTACAAGAGTCGCGAATTCTGAGAAGACTTCTAATCAATTGATCCACCTTATGGATCAATCCACTACTCTAAAACTTAATTTACATTCTGTAGCTATGTGACCAATCGTCGCTTTAATACCTTTAACAATTTAAAGCCAAAATGCGTTTTAATATACTAATACCTGATCGGTCGTTATCTTTCCTTATCTTCAGCTTCTTAACAGTTGAATCTCCAGGCAACTTCGTCTAATCATCTATTCTTACTTACTAGCTAGCAAACCTATACTATATATAACTGACTTAATCTGCATATTACGGTTTCTTCTTCCAAAAGGGTTAGTTGTGTTTGATAGCCCAAAGATTTTTCCCAAGAGGGTTAGTAGAAGGACGCGTGTAGATCCGTCGCATGTTTTCTTCGCTTTTACAATTTTTAAACCCACTAAATTCTTGATATTTTTCAAATCTTACAATGGCAGGAATCCTAATTTTTGAAATTGTGATCGCGGCCTATTTGGCACCACTCCTTCACCGTCTTGCCTATCTGACGGTGAGGGGAGATACAAAGCATCACCAGAAACTTCTATAATACCATTATTTTATTACTAATCAAACACACTTAATCAATCACAAGTGAAACTACAAAAGGAGACCCCAGGAGTGATATATAAAGAGAGCAATCTATTCTAAGTGAACACGTCTAAGTGAACAAGCGCAAGTGATCTGAATAACTAAAGCTGATTCAATCTATCTTAGATTCTTAATCCACAAATTTATTATCTTAGCAACTCCTTCCTTAACTGGAATTGTGATGAAAATATACTCAATGAAATATTCTCACTTACGAATCACCGCAACAGCTCTCTTGCTCCTTCAATCTTACATCTACAAAGCCTAGACTTTATATAATCCAACTAATTTAAATATCAGGGTTTCTTCTTGAGAGGCTGTGAATTAACGCGAATGATGGCCCCAAAGTTTCCCCAAGAGGATTAGTATTTAAGGTCGCGTATAGATCCATCACAAAATTTCAGATTTTGTGTTTTTGAAATTATTTAATGCATTTCCTAGGCCTACAAGGTTACAATAACGGTAAGTTGGTACTATGAAGTTTGTTCAACCTCACTTTTTAAGCCTAAGTTTGAAACTACGTGCTTGGTTAATTCACAGATTTTTAAGCAAAACTCTTAAATATTACCAATATAATCATCATTAAAATTTTTCACTAGATTTTTGTTTTGTTTAAAAAAAATTTTTATTCTTAATTTTTCATAAAGTTTGTGTTAATTTTCTTTCAAATATATATATATATATTCAATAATAATATTACATACTAAATAACTATATTTCTAACTAAGTAAAGCATAAATAGAACAACAACTAGACAATATAGGTAAGAAACAAACAGCTTCGGTGGTAAAATAGCAAACTCTTTGCCGTAGGAACTAACATTGCAGATTTAAACGTTGTTTTGAGCCTAGGTACCCTTCTGATATAATAATAATATGCGAGATAGGATTCACAAATGTTCCCGAACTGAGAGCTCAATGGCACAGTAGTCACAAGTCCAACGACACAGTAGTCAGCGTCACTAACCACTATACCAGAGGGATGGATTGTGTCAACTTACACAACAGGACTATTAATCGCAGTTACAAATCGGACAAAAAAATTGCTGGTTTCGTTAAAATTAACGTATTTTATGTGAATCGGGGTTTTAGAAAAAGATGTTGCTTAAGATTCACTCTCCATAAAAAGAAAACTATTGCACACAATCCCAGGCAAGTTTCTCAAACGTTTGCCCATTTAGTTAAGATTCCAAAATGGTACAACACTTGTTTTTTTCTTCTGTGCATAGCAGTCATAGAGAACTATTTATATTTTAAAAAACACATCTTCATTTTAAAAACTCCGCTGTTGATACCTCTCATTACATTATTAGATACTGAGACTGCATATTCAGCAATTTCACGGTGTTTTTTTTCCACTAACGTAATCTTTCAGAGCCGTGCTTTGCATCACAGTCACTGTCCATCCACAAACTTTGAGGCTTCATAATAAGCAAAAATATCCCATGAGACTCTAAGCAAACTGTGACGGATCTATACGGTCTTTTGATTAACCTCCTCTATTTTCTGTAAGATAATTTATTTATATTTCAACTAATCTTCACCAAGAGCCGGGCGTGATTTATGCAATTATTATATAAGTCCGGGTTTCTCAAGTTAAACGGTTAAGTGAAGTGATAGAAGAGTGAAGTTAAGTGAATTAAAGATCGAGAGGTCAGCGCGAAGTGTTGACAATCGTAGATAGCGGTTACGTGTGGAGCTACGCGAGGAGAAGCTGATTGAAGATTGTGAAAATCCCCTTATTACAGAGCATGGATTCTTAACCCATTCCCCCAACCAGTAAAAAGGCAGAAATCATCACGAAGGAACAGCCGATATAAATTATAAGGTCAGTGATTTTATTTAAGATACTGCGAATATTAGTACGTGGCGTAGCTGTAATTGTGCGCGTTTAAGCTTTCCTAGATTCAGTTGATATTCTGTTATTCCGCTAGTAGTGAGCTCCAGCTTTGTACTCCACTCTTATTTGTTTTTCTTAATTGAATTGTGTGTTTCTAAACATTGGTGTTGAATAGAATCAATAAATCCATTTGATTTGCAATTATGTTTTTTGATCATTTAAGTCCGCCTACACATCCAGTAGTATTTTCAGATAGACAGGGAGACAGTAGTGTAAGGGGTGGCTTTCAGCCACGACAAAACTATTTCAAAGGATGATTTATCCATAACAATCATTGCCGTTTTGTTCCTTTTGCAAAACGGAATACCAAATGGAAAATAATTGGACTGTTTGAGTTGCCCAAATGTTTAAATGGAGCCAAATATATTTATTTTCTTCGAAAAAATTTGTGAGATCTGCTGGAAGATGTGCCACGAAACATCTACAGGGACGTATGGTTCCAACAAGATGGATTCCCAATGAATTTTCGCATCCTGTACAGGAATATTTGGACATGGAATATCTCGGAAGGTGGACCGGATAGCATGCTTCAATTTCATAGCCAGCTCATTCACTATATTTAAAACATGTCTGTTTCTTTTACTGTGAATGCATAAAAGAAAAGTTCGATTTTAAATCAATCGAAAATGTCATCCAACTGCGGCAAAGGATTTTTGAAGCAGTGGAAAAAATAAACTTAGCTAATTACTCCCGCGTGCGTGAGACTCATCAAGTGATTACATTTAACAAGGTGTAGAGCCTGCATTCGTTGTGGTTGTTGCTGGCGTGTCCATGATGTGCAGATTAATAAAAAAATAAGAAGCTTTAGGTCGCTCCGAAGCTATCGAAGACAGCTTCGGCAACCTCAACAGCCTTATTATAGAAGATAAAATCTTCTGGGTCTTCTGAGCTGATCTTCAAAAACCTGGCTTGCATTGCTGGGCAGATGAGGATATGTTGTGGAGACAGTTGAACATAAGGGCCGTTTGGGCAATGATTTGTGTAACTTCTTTGTCTGTCTCAGTTGAGATTTTCATTCCTTTTACGTGCTTTTCTCTAAGTCTAGTTATTATTGATGCTACTATACGATTGCTATTTAGAGCTGGGATGGAATATTTAAAATTATTGTTGAATAGCCTCCGGCTGGCAACTGCATTGGTGTCGATGAGGGTCGTGAGGTAAGATAGTTGAGCACGGAAGGTGGGGTTGCCAGACCCTCGAGAGGTTTTACTTCTGCCTGTTGGTTCGCGGGAGGTATTTTGTTTCCCTCCTATCTGGGAAAACCAATGGAGGCATTCCCCTATCCACCACCTGGGGACGCACTCTGTTGAGGTTACAGACTCCCCCCCCCCTCCAGTTGAACTGGCTTCAGAGGTCTGCATTCGTGTAGTAGGTAAATGAAGACCCCGTTTCGCTTCATTAATGTGTTATAAATTTTTTTTTTTACATTTTTTTTTAAATTTTTTGTTTAATTTGATTTACATATTGAAGATTGAGCCATTTTGTAAAAGAAAACAAAATGACAATGATTGTTATAGATTGAAATATAGCAAATGTTTTACTATTAAGGATTCTTCACCAAAAGGATCACCTTTATAAAGTGTCAAACTTAGGTGACATTTTCTCTAACCGGCTTAAACTGCTTTAATTTCAACTAAACCAGTAAAGGGTTTTACTCCATTGGTGACTGTGATTAATAACACGGCTATGAAAGATAACGTTATTGAAAAAATCACGTTGGAATTGATGAATTTGCGGTCATAATATCTAATGATGTGTGGGAAGATATTAACAAAGCTGTTTTTTAAAATGAAGATTTTCTACAAACAAAAGAATTCTCTTTTATTGTTATGCACAAAATGGAACTTGTGTTGCCCCATTTTGGAATCTTAACTAAATGGGCCAACTTTTGAGACACTTGCCTGGGTTTGTGTGTAATGGTTTTCTTTTGATGGAGAATCAAAGTTACCGTGACATCTTTTTTCTCAAAACCCAACTCACACACAAATTACGTTAATTTAAATTAAACCAGCAAAGTTTTTTGTCCGACTTGTGACTGCGATTAATATTATGCTAGTGAAAAACTTGTGTTGGCTATGTAAAATGATGCTAGGGAAAAAAGTCATCTTAAAATTGTGAAATTTGCGGCCACAGTAGCTAATGGTGAGATAGGAGATAGAGGGTGTTAATTTTCCACATTTTCGAAAATGTGCTCGTCCTCACTTAACTAAGTGCAGAGTAAATTTTTTTTGCTTGTTTTTACTTGAACAGATATGACCTCACCTTTTACCTAGTGTCCAATTATCGTTAAGTTTCAGTACACCCTGTATACCATCACATTTTTATATATTAACCATTATGTATAAATAAAAGTTTTATTTCTGATATTAAGAGAAATTACATAAAACGCGAGATAAGTAAAAGTAAAAAAACTCACGAGCAGGCTTCATGGCACTGCGGTGCACATTTTTCATGATATTCTCCAAGAAGTTGGAGCTGATTCACTGAAAGACATAGTTACGTAATTTCAATAAAAAAACATTTATAGAATAAATAAACATGATAAACAACTACATATATGATAAATAACTACAAGAATGGATTCTCTGTAAGATATAGAAATATTAAGAAGATATAATAAACTTGTCACTGGAATAAAAAATAAATTTAAATTTCCCCCGTCTACATACATGTGTATATACAGAGAGAGGTAAATTTTTTTTTTGTTCGAATCACAACTACGTTTTTGTAAGATTGAAACAATTAAAGAAGCAACTCAGTAATACCAAATATTAATATTGAAATATAAATTTTGGTGGTAGAAGTAATTTCATATAATAAGTAAGGGCATAAGTAATTTCTTATAATAATCAGTTAACTAAACATAAATATTCTGATTGTTATTTAAGCATGATTCTTCACTTTCCAGCGTTGTAAGAAGCTACTATGATTGGCTTGTTCGTGTTAAGGCAGTTCTTGACAATGAAATGTAGCATGATTGCTTAATTTTATCCTTAATACAATATTTTCAAGCATAAGACATGAGTTATTTAAGATTATGAAAGAGATATAGTAATTTCCGATCTATGTCAGATAGCAGGACTGCACGTGAAATTTGGAAAACAACGTTTCCGGGCACTCTCTCTATGTGTACACTGGATTCCAAAAGTTAAGGTACAACTGGTTTTCCGAAAATCACCATAAAAAATGGCAATAACAATATTATTATAGTTTATATGACATATTAACGATCTTTATGAATATAGAGGAGATTACCGAAACTTAAGCAAAAACGATATAGCCACCACTTTTATTTTATAGAAAAGAACGCGAGTATATATGAGTGAGAGAAAAATATGCACATATTATTCAACTTTTGGCAGTTTCGTTGACAATAATCAGTACAATCTAGAAATGAGTTGATGAAGTCGTTCTTCTAATTCGTTCAGGTGGGGTGCAGTCGGATGGATGGAAATGGGGTTGTAACAGGCTGATGCTACTAGACGTCTCAGTGTGTCTCACAGTATGGTTCAACGACTATGGAATCAATATCATTCCAAAAATTTTATGTGTTCAGAAGATATACTCCTAGCCAAACACGAGCTACAACACTTGCAGAAGACCACTTTCTACCTCTTTCGGCCTGAAGGAAAAGAACCACTACTCAGCCATAGCTCGTTGAAGATCCCTTTGTAGCATCAAAGAGAAGAATCTTCGCTACTACGATGCGAAGACACTTTCTCAATGCTGTTGTGTGTTCCTCTCAACGGACGAAATAGAAGAGCCACTGTTCCCTGGATCAAACAGAAATGGGCTTCTATAATCTTCATAGACGACTCCAGATTCCCGCTGGAGAGTGATTCAGGGTGTCTGCCAATCTGAAGGGAACAACGCACCAAGCACCATCAATCTAACACTATTAAAAGACACAGTTGTAGAGGTGGTGGTATCATGGTTTGGGCAGATATCTCACTCGATGGCCACACTAACCTGCATGTGTTCCATGGAAAAACTCTGATTAGTGTGACATATCTAGATGGAGATCCTTGATCCATATGTCCATCCATTTGCTGGTACTATTAGTAACGATTTTATTCTGATGGATTATAATGCACTGCCTAAGCGAGCTGAGGTTGTTGAGGACTTTCTTGAGGTTTAAAGTTTTGAGCGAATAGAATGGCTAGCTCTATCCCCATAGAACATCAATAGAACTATGTTATAAGACAGGTTGCTGCTTTAAGTCGCATACCAAGATCATTATATGAACTGGAATAAAGCTTACTCCATGACTGGTTTTCGCTTCCCATTTCGATGACCGAAAACAAATGGACAACATGCAAAGTCAATTCCAACAATGCAATCAAGTTAGAAGTATTGACACATACTTTTTGTTATATTCCTATGATATTTTACCACATAAAAATGTGATAAACTGTTTTCTCCAAGAACGAACTTTTCCGTCAGGATTGCTGTTTTTTGCTGTAACTCATTTTTTTAAATTATACTTATGTATAAATCTCTAATGTATTTCACTAAATAGCTGTTTAATACCCATTTCCTCCAAGGTTGATGTTTCTACACACATTTATTTGCAAATTAGACGCAAAAAACCGGTTGCAACTTAACTTTTGTGGGGAGGCCAGTGTGTATATACATATATTTATATACATTGAAGATTAACCCAATGAACTAGAAATATATCTCACCTTCCCCTTAATAATGGATTATTCTTCTTTATATAGAATTCGCGAAGAACCTGAAGTATTGAAAAGACGTACGGACATATGATTACTCAAAAACTGCCTACAGTTCAAGGAGGTTTGATGAGGTCAGAGATACAGCACCTAACCTTTCTCAATAGCCCTTTAAAGGAGCTCGTTGAAATTGAAATCAAATGCTGTAGATAACCACTGAAGTCTTTCACTATAGAGTGATAATCGAACCGTTCAGATACTAGAAGAAATAAATAGCAAGGAGCCTTATCTTGTTAAAGATCCAGTTAATCACTGAAGACATTCAAATGAGAATACATAGTCGTCAACAATATCATAATAATGCTGACTGTAAAAAGCAATGCCTTTCGTACAAAATTTACGTTTCAATCCACATAAAGAGGAAAATGCTACCCCGATCATATTGAGGAGCGTTCTACTAGCAAGAAGAGTCCATCGCTTCAGTCATTCCCATGCTCATTCATTCGTACCCATCAAGGATGTACTTATGTGGATAGTGGTCGCGGTAGTCGAGTGGTCGTATTCATGAACTCGTAGCTGGCGAGTAGTGAGTTCCAGATCTGGTGCCACTGAAGATTATCCATATAAAGGCTCTGATGCACGTTAAATTTGTCGTGGATTAATGTCCTCAAGTTAGCGTGGTGTTGAAGTTTGGAAAGTGGGGTGCCAACTCAGGTGTTCATAGTTTAAAAACTACGAAGTCTATCACTAAAAGCTCACGCTTTTGAGTGCGATATCAATACAAAATCAAAATTAGATCAAAATCAAATGAATGTGAATAGGAAATCATCAATGTAAGCCAGAAGCATACACAGACCTCTCTTAATAACATGTAATGTTGTTGGTCTATGGGAGAGGTTTACACCCCCACTTTGAATACGTCACAGGTGTCAACACTATTTTGCTACACATCCAAGAGATCCAGTAACAACGTTCTCGCAGTCGTGCTTTTGATGATGTGAGATAAGCGAATGTTCACGTATGGGACGATGGCTTTTTTATTCTACAATAATACGATTATTCCAGATCAAAGTTTCCCAACCTTTTTTGAACAACCCCACCTCCCCTTACAAGAAAAAAAATTCAGCACACCTCTACCATAATAGTTAAGTATGCCAGATATTAAAATATTGCTGCATATTATGCATATTTATTTTATATATCTACTTATCTATGAAGAATCCCAAAATAGAAATTTATTAAAATGGCCATTAAAATGCAGTAAAAAATTGTTAAAAATACAAACAAAATTTACACAACACATTTTAAAAATAAATGAAAAATCAATAAAAATAAAAAATAATGTGAGGTTTGAAACTATTAACGTTGTACCAATTTGTTAAATTTCTTTTCAATTCCCATAATATAAGTCGTTTACCGACTCTTTTAGCCGAAATATCTTTGATGATCTCGATTATGCGAAAACTGATACTACGATCTGTTTTCACTGCAAATTTCACAGAGCTTTTATCGATCTCAGGCTCACCCCTTGCCAAAAAGGTAACAAGAGGTCATAAGTAGTAATGGCGAGTATGCCATAGATAAAGTATATTTTATTTTATTAGCACTCTTCATCACAAAAAATGGGGAGAATTTCAGCACTTACTTCATATATAGAGATACGTTGGAAGCTAATTTAAAAATTGTGATAATTTAATACAGGGTGTTCACTACAGACCGACAAACTTGTAGGGCGTGTATGGGGTACAAAGACGACTCGGAATTATATAGGAATGCAGGGTGGCAAATGCCACAGTTGCGAACTATGGCGCAAAGAAGAGAAAAAATACAGAAACAGTAACATTTTAATGTGACAGAAAACATTTTATTAAATGGTGTTCGAAGTTACTAACAGAATTCGTCTGGAATGTCTGCCAGCGACACTGCACGGAATTCCTGACGTTGCGAAAGATTCTTTCTGGCAGTCTTGTGGTAAATGGCGTTGAACGGAATGATTCGTGAACACTGATCCTGCTGCAAGTCGTCATTTGCGATCCAATTCTCGTGGTAGTAAAATGAACTCGTAGTCAATCGAGGACCTGGTCGCCTTGCTGCTATGTATGTAGATATGGATTGTAACGGGCAAGCTACTCGTCAAGTTTGAGACGGATCTATACGCGTCTATGACTAACCCATTGGAGACTTTTCTGGGGCAATAATTTTACCAACCAACTTTCACCGAAGAAAGGAAACATAATTATGCAAATTAAGTATATTATATAAATTCTGTTTTCGAGTTTTGAGAATTAGTTGGTGAGTGGAGGATCGTGAAATTATTAAGGGCAAATCTGAGTTTATCAATTGAAGAAGTCTAAGAGAGGATCACTCGACGGTGATTAAATCCGAATAAGGATTGCATTCAAGGCCTCAACTTCATAAAAGTAAAGGTATCGTGATCCTTGTTTAAATAGAAGTTTAGCTTATTAGTGAGCGACGTAGTTAATATTGAGCTTGTTTAAGTTATCGGGGAATCAGTTGAGGGTCCGTATTATTACCCTCACGCTAACGAGTCTCACCTTTACGCTCTGCTATCTGATCATTTACCTTAATTAGATTATTATTGTGCTTGCTTGGTATTTTGGTGACAATAAAATAATTAGAGTGAATCATGTTGACTGATTATTCAATTCCTCCCACACATCTAGCCGCGTCAGAGAGTAGACAAGGGGGATTAGAGGGAAGCAGCAACAGACAAGCATTATAAGTTGTACCAGGAACGTCACCCAAACAGGCGCGTTCTACTTTACATGACCTTCGCAAGTGTGAACAGAAGGTTACGTGAGAGTTCATTAAGGAATAAACTGGTTCTTTTTTGTGTACCAGACGCCCGTTTCAGTTGAAGACTCATTGATCGAATATTTGGAGCTGACAGGAGGATACGTAATTTGCCACGAATCTTTCAAGCAGCCCCCTGTCAGAGCTAACTACTGATCGTTACTTCGAACACTTGCTGTTGCACAACCTTTCAATAAAATGTTTTCTGTCCTATTAAAGCGCTGGTGTTTTTGTTCTTTTTCTCTGCTTCTTTGCATCATAGCTCGCAACTAAGGCATTTGAGACCCCATGTGATTCCGAGTCCGTCTCTGTACCCCCTACACCATAGGTTCCCAACCTTTTTTGAACTGGCGCCTACTTTTCTAGTGAATATTTCGATACCGCCCCCTCCCACTCTAGAGAAATAACAGTGTACATAATACATGGTGAAAAGAAGAGTTAATTTTTTTTAAATATTCTATTACCAATAGAATATATTTTCTAATTTAGTTTTTTTCACCACAATTTTTTTATTTGTGAATCTGAAATAAATATTGCCACAGATATATTTAAATGTGTAATATTACATATTTTAGTCATAGATAGGATATTGTTGGAGAGAATTGAAACGCTACTGAATTTCTTATTCATTCAAAAAGAGTGGAATAAAAGTTTTAGCTTACCTGTTATATAAAGAAGACAGGTAAGTATTGATAAACTATTTCTTTCAAAATAAATATAAATTGACAGTTTAAGACTCTAAAGAATCATACGTCAATTCCTGGTTAACACATTTAATTATGTTTCTTGTGAATAATATACGTAATGAAATGCAGTGGACGAAACATTTTTCCTACTGCTCACAGACAAAGACAACTCGAGAAATTAAAATGCACTATATCATTCAATTTAATGTAGGTCTGAACGAAATGTAATCTAAGTTTTTCATCTACTTCCCGAACTACCGAAATATGTGAATTTTCGTACATGTGATATAGAGATTTGAATACATACAATCAACATAAGGTAAACGGTATTAAACTTTACTTTTGTTCGTCCTTCATCAGCGTGTTTTTTTTAGTCTTGTTTAGACAATATTTGGTCAATCTGTCGAAGCCCCTCCGGGTCATCTCAACGCCCTCTAATTTTCTCTGGGTCTTTTACTGTCCTCCTGAAAGTCTCAAACTCCCACAAGGGGGCGTTATCACCCACGTTGAGAACCTGTACCCTACACACTCAACAAGTTTGTCTTCTTATAACGAATCATGCTGTATATCATTACTTACCAGGCCTACATCTTTGGAAGTTGTGAGGATACCATATAGACTCTAAGACACAATTATGATTCAGCAAACTCAAATTAAGTTTGCACTGCTCGATACATTCCTGTTGAAAAATATGGAAAGTTTTGCTGTAATTCTTTTTTTCCGCATTAAAAATACATAATAGATTAAAACAAAACATAAAATGGATAACACATATACAATTTTCAATTAATTTTAACTGAAATATGATAGAAATTTTAAAATCTTTTTATTTTTTGATAGGTTTTTCTTTGTCATAAAATTAAACTAAAAATCCATAAGTGAGTCGACATAACATGTTAGATATGGTTTGAATTATTGCCTAAAATGGTATTTTATTTAATCATTTATTTTATTAATGTAATTTTTTTATTCTTCAGTCAAGTCACGTGCAGTAGCTTTCCTATTTTTTAGAAAGCCGTATTATAGTGGTAACTAGTAATGCAGCTGTGAAAAAGAAAAATACATTAAGAAAGGATTTCAATTTGTACACACATTCTTATTCTCCGTGTAGTTTTCTTTCGGGAAAAAAAACATGCGCCTGCTAATGTTTCTGACGTCTAACACGTCACAATAACTAGTCAAATTTTAGCAATATTGTAAAAGATAGTGTCCTTTCCAGTGGTGTAACGGAAAATTATTGCCCGCAAGGTCAGGTCTTGGGCCCCAAGCCGGATCTTAGAAATATATACTTGATAGAATAGAAAAGTCTGCTTCACCTAGTACTGTTTACAAAAAGGCCGAAAAAAATTTTAAAAACCAGAATTTTAAAATTTTTTAAAAATTATATTTTATTTAGTTTATTCCAAGTTTTGAGAAAAACAAAAGTGAACTTGGTTTGCTTTCATAGCTTTGAAAATAAGGACAGGTTTGTAGCGATACCATCAAAAATCAAGTAGAAAAAGTCTGCGTTCACTGTTTTAACAGTAACTATAAAAATTATTTAAAAAGGATAATGAGCTATTTAACAGCTGGCTGGATAACCCCGTGTGTTGAAAAGTTCCTGAAGTCGTTTCGGCATTGAATTATTAAGTCTAGTGGTTTCTTCAGAGCTTATCTTCTCTCATTCGTCCTTAAGAACACTCTTTTCCAGCAAGTGTGTATATATATATACAAAGGATTGACCATCAGGTAAAAATATTTATCATTAAACTTTTTCTGAATGCAAAATCAATCAGAGTCTGAGTAAACGAATTAAATAATGTATAACATTAGAGAGTATTTGTAATATTAAAAAAATTGGAAATCTCTAACGATAGATAACCTGGGAACTTGTATAAAAACGAACACCAAGAAAGACACGAAAACTGCAAAATAATTTTAGATTTAAAATTCTTACGAAAGAAAAAAGATATCATTTACCTGATTCTTCATTTCTGAATCCTGAGATGAATTTGACCTAAGTTCGATTACATTCTAGCGCAAAAACTGCAACTTTTAATAAGGAGAGTTCTTTGTATGAAGCAAAAATGATTTCATGAAAATGAAATAAAAACTGATACATTCCATTTTGCTTTCTTCTCATTATGCTTTATTTGATTAAATACTCATAAATCTATCATCAAATGCTCTCTATGCTTTTCCAAGTATCGTAATACTAGTTTGCTTGAAAAAAGCATAACAGATGTACGTTTTTTACGACTTTGCTAAATGATTGAAACACATGAGGTGACCAAAGACGCCAATAATTTTCGCTGCTGCTTCTTAAAAAGTAAATCGAAATTTTTGTATCTTCCCAGCATTTTATCCGATTCTCCGTCTGACTGTTTTATTTGTTAGTAATTAAGGTTTAAAAAAAAAACCTATACTAAAGAAAAAGTATCTCTCGGCGCCTGGATTACAGCAAATGAAAAAAAAAGTTTTTTTGATTTGGCTATAGGATTAAAGATATGTAATGAGCGTATGAAAGTTTTGATGATGAATGAATGACGTTTGATCGCTGATTGGAAAATTGCTTAAAAATTCGATTTTGAAAAACGTGAAGCGAACTTTGAGAAAATCTACGTTCAGGGCGTCAGTAAGGCTTTGGGCCCCCTAGAAGCCTTGCCCCCCGCAGTGCGGGGGTGCTCGTTACGCCACTGGTCCTTCCACAGCGAAATATATATGGCTACCATATTCGTGTTTATTTTTCTAGATACTTGCAAAGGTTAAAATCAAGTTATAGATTTTAATAAATTATCAAGAAGTTTTCTTTCATTGTTACGTTTACATGACATATACGAGATGGGTATATAAAATAGAAAAAATTTTATCACTGTAAAAAGCTCAAATAAATCTCCGTCATACATTACACTAATTGATAAACTGATTAAGTTTATTTAATATTGCGTTTTAAAACGAATTTGCTTGTTAAAAATATATAGATTCTTATCTCCAGGAAATTATTTTTAATCATAAAAAAAAGTTAACTTACAATTTTGTGAAATGATTTTTAAAAATTTATAAATTATAGCCATTTAAAATATTGCTCAATTATAGGTAGCCCCTTTTTAACACGGTACTTCTATAATAAGGATTTATCCTACTATGGTTATATAAAAAATCGGGGAAATTGACTCCACAACATGAAATGGGAAAAAACATTAAAAGCGAACTTTATATAATTTGAAATTAGAAACTCCTTGCACAAAACGTCCAAATAAACAAATTTATTTCGAATCATCCTATCCAGAAAGGTTAGCAAAAACTGTTTGGAAACCTGCACTAAATTACTTTGCAAGAGTAATTAATATGTGAATGAATTGTCTTAACTTTTTAAGCGTATAGAGAAATTTTTGTTTATTACGATTAATACGACTTCATGAAGTTAAATATTAGCAGATGAAGAAGAACGCGAAATTTTTTTGATTGCATTTCTAAATGTATTTTTATGCCGGCACAAAAATTAAAAATATATCGTAGTCGTAGGCGCTGTTGATACAGGAAACATGGAATAAATCAATCTTTAAAATTTTTAATTAAGTAATATGTAATTACCATTTGGTTTGTAGGTCCAGGAGAACTTCTTTCTTCTATCTCAGAGACATAGTCATGGCAGTCTGTTTCATACGGGTAAGGTAGGGATTTTTTAAGCACCTGTGTTATTAAAATATCATTCAGGATATAAAAAAACAGATTTTTAAAAGAGCAATCATATTATGTCAATTACTTCAAGTTCTATAATACATTTCCTGTTTATTAAACAAATAATGAAAATGGTTGGGAAGTAAAGGTTCAGATAAATGCATCTAATAAAAGCACGATAACATTTATTTCGTTGAGACTAAATATGTGTTTAATGCAAAAGAGTGAACATTGAAAACTTTTAACGTTATTCAAATTGTATGTGTATATTTATTTTCCTTTATAATAATTCACACTCAGTGGCGTAACAACCCATGAGGGCCAAGACCTACTGTGCCCATCTCATTATACTTGACCATTGGGCACTGAGGTGCATCAACGGATGCCCCGATCAGGTGGTCAGTCTAAAGCATAACCCCCAGTGTTTTAGTCCCCAAGCAATCTTGGTACTCATTTATCGACCTACTAAAGGTCATGGCTTTAGGATCAATGTCTGCTCCCTTCTTGAGTTGATTCCTTTAAAGGTCTTCGTGTTGAATAGTGAAAAATTGCATTCATTGGATTTCAAAACCGAATCTCGAAGTTTCCCGTTGGAAAATTAGAAAAGAAAGGTAGTGGCCCAAATATTAAAGTTATGATACATTACAAGGTATCTCGTTAGTAAATTGCATATAATTCAAGAGCAGCCTTACGTAGTTCGAGCCAATTGAATACGGTCAAATCTCTGTTTAACGAAGTCGATAAATCCCCCCAAAAAGTTTGTTATGTGGAAAATTTGGTAAATAGAGTTTTATTTTCAATATAGTTTATGTGCTTGGTTCCAGGAAGAAGTTCGTAAAATAGAGATTTTCGCAAAAAAGAGGCCTTCTAACACTCGCACGCTAATGGATGGGCTATTCCATCCATTAGAGTGAGAGTGTTGGAAGGAAAATCAGCCATAGTCAAAACAACACAATTCATTTACTATTCTCAACAACAACACAAATTCAGCAATCTAAGTTAAGAAACGCACCAATTGATAAATATGGGAGCAATCGCGAAGCAGACGAGATAAATAATAAATCGAATCACTTACACTTAGCACTTACAGGCAATACACCTTCTTATATTTGAAGATAATTTCTAAAGTTATCCTATCCAAACCAACCGAATTCAATTTAGCAAGTATCTGACAAAATCGTCTATCTTAATAATAATTAAATAATCTACGAAATATTCTTGTCTAGCTTTACGTTTAAGTTAACGTAAAGTTAGACGCGATTAGAAGCTGAAGGTTAACTTACCTTCACGCTATCTTTTAGCACTTCTATTCTCTTTCTCTCTCTCCAACTCGAACCCAAAGACTAATACTTAAATACATGACATAATTTACATAGACCACGTCTTCTTCTTCGGGTGAAAGTTTTCAATTAAATAATATCTAAAGAAAGATATTCCTCTAGAGGATTGTTAGGAAAAACGAGGATACGTCCGTTACATATTTTTATATAAATCGTGACACACAAACAAAAGCTCAAAAGACTTGCTTTTATTAAAATTTACATTTATATTCTATTATCTTATTAAAATTTACATTTATACTCTAATTTATATCTATTTATATTCTTTTATTAAAATTTGCATTCATTTAGGAGTTTATGGTAACCATTTTGATTTCTATAAGACAGTGGGAAGAGATACTACCAATTTTGATGGTAAAGTTGAGGCTATATTTTTTATTTTGAATCAAACACACGGAAGAGTTATTTTCTTTGGGCTGTTATTTTGTCTGATAGCAAAGCCGCTTTGCACAGGCTATCTCCAACAATAAAGTTTGCACTTCCGAATGAATTTATGAATGTAGAAACATTTTCAACCCTCTTGTGGACTCAATTGTCTTGAGTGGAGTCCTGCTCATTGTGGCATCCAGGGAAATGAAAGAGCCGGTTTCCAGGAAAAGAAGGAAACAACTATTCTACAAACCACCACGTGACTTTTAATTTTGCAAAACTATTAATTAAATTAGAACTTAAGAGGAAGTTTGCCTCTTACCTATCAAATGAACCTAAAGGAAAGGCCTAGGAGTGTCTCACTAATTCAAAGCCAGTCATTACAGATTTCCCGCGTGCTGTAGCTGTGGCGTTGTTTCGTCTTTTCACTGGGTTTGAATGCCCATCTTTTTAAAATTCGGCTAAAGGACACTCCAGCCTGCACTTTCTTTAACTCTGGAGAGTCCTTGGATAAAGACCATATTGACGAATGCACTGCATTATTGATGTGTAACATCTTTCCTCTCGATTGCTGGAGATTTGTGGAAGTGGTTTCATGAAAAGGGGGACGGAAATGCGTAACAGGAAGTTGGGGAAGCGCGCGCTATTCAGAGAAGTTCTGTTTTATCTCCTTCATTCGGGAGGTGCTCCACCCCATCCCCCACCCCCTGCGGTCTAGGCCGTGGGATCTTTGTTTTTGTTTTCTCACTTTAGGATCAGAGAAGAAGCTAAGTCCTTTAGGCAGAGTCGTGGTTAGACAATGACGAACGTATTTCGATACCTGACTTCGATTGCTGCGTGCAATTTAAACGACCGGACCACAGAGCAGATGGTGTTGCGATCTATCGTAAACAGAACAAAATCACATGTTGTGGCTCGACATATGGATATTACTTATCATCAAACAAGTGGACTGGGTATTGTTAGTCAAGATATTGGGGACATATGTGCGGCAAAACTCTTATTTGAAAATGGACAAACATTGATTTCGGTGGTCGTATACATTTCTCCGAATCAAACGGTTCAAAAAATTAAAGATTTCCTGCATTTTTTACTTTTACCATATACCGAAGGTGGTTCTGCTCTTTTAAAAAAAACTATCACTGGCTTTCCATGATTTTGAGTTGTGATTTTAAAGTTAACTTTAGTTTGCTAGAAGCCGAGCCACTCATAGCTTTTTTGAATGATGAACTCAAGCTCGAAATGAACACAAATCGAAATGTTTCGATAACTAACAGTGGTACTGTTATTGACGCTATTTTGCAACGGTTTTTAAATACTTTGAAAACACAAGTTTAAGTGTCATATTTTATTTAGCATAAATTATCATTACCGCTCTTCCCCAAATTGAACAAGAATAATTATTTTTGATAAAAAATTGCATTTCTCCTTGTGTTAATTAAATAAAATTTTCATTAAAGATATAATTATTCCATAGAAAATTATTTACAATCATACTCGATTCATTTTTTTCAGGATTAAAGTTGCTTTTGCGAATTTACCACGATAACATGTCAGATGTTACTCATCGTATGTGACTACTGTAAGGCTCATTTCTTTTTGTTTTTTTAACTCTATTGTTCTTAAGTATTGGGAAGCTAGATCGAGACTAAAGGCCAAATGGTCAAATGTCAGGTATGTGTATAGATGAGAAAACATTTATATTCTCCTTTTATAGATGAACATTCACTTCAATTCCTCAGAGTGATCAAATAATGTACAGTTTTCTTAAGACATGTGTTTGGCAAGGCAGCGATTTGTTGCTAAAAATAAAAAGCATCGATACGTTTGTAAGGATTTAAACTTAATTTTCTTGTTTACCGAAGAGAATGGTAGTCACATGTTCGCAGTTATTGAGTCATTTTTTTTTATGATTTATGATTATGATTTGTATTAAATTACAACAAATAGCCTACATAAACATTTTAATCAAAAGTAAAAATAACTCATCAGTCGAATAAAAAAGATTTGTTGTTAAAGAAATATTCTTTTATAGTTTAAAAATTAAATTTGCATTTGATGTATCATGCACAAAATAATACTAGTATCTTAAGATTAACTTGAAATATAAAACTAATTTAAAACATTTAACTTTTATCTTCCGAAGGTTTCATATAATCACCACTCATAGAATAAGCATTTTTACGAATACTCTGACGATACTTAGCAGGAATATTCTTTCAAATCCACTCTTCTAATATATATGGCAGCACGGGTTCTATGATGAGTATTTTAGTGGGGAAGGCGAATAGTTTTATAGCAAAACTTACGTTTTCAGCTGACATTTTGATCGGATTGCTAAGACTGGCATTTTTATTCCGAAAAAGTAGTTAATGTCAAAAGATAAGTGTCTTATTTTTTTTCTAGGTTAAGGAAGACCTTAAAAAACGATTTGACTATTTATTTTAAGTAACCTATGTATATAATTAATTTTACAGTTGAATATCTTTAATTACTCAGTTAGCTCTAACGGATTAAATTTCCCTCAGTTGAGTGTTTTGTTTTTGTATATCCCTTAATTTTCAATGCAGTGATGCAAAAAAAAAAAAAAAATATCTCATGAAAAAAACTGCAGTAAATCATAATGCGGTAGATAAAGGGTTAAACATATTATTACATACTCTTAAATGCATTAATATCGACAATTTTCTGTCTTTATTAGTCTTGTGGAGATTATTTCCTTATTTAGAAATACTAAAAAGAAAGTAATATCAAAATAAACTCTCATAACCCTGTTTTAAATAATCAAACACATCTTTTTGTAATATATGTAAAAAAAAAATTAATATTAATACCGATTTCATAATAGGTGGATACCCAAAATTTTAAAAAGTGGAGTCACAGAAGTAATGATGTATGCATTATTCATATGTTCTGATTATGTATTAAAAGTATTACCTGTTTTACTCGAAGTATCACATTTTTTCCTTTTTGCACAGACATTCCTGTCAAAAAGGGGTTGTTGAAATTATTTCGTGAATGCACAGATATTTGTCCAGTACCGAATTCTACGTCAAGACGACTCCCTGAGTCTGGCAGAAGAATATTTCTCAAGTGTAGCTCTGAAACATGTTAAAATCAATATTTATTAAAATAATAAAAAAAAATTTCACCGAAATCTTGTATACAAGACTTTTTTCTCTTCGATAAATATTATTCCTAAGACCTAACGCCACGTAAATTCATTTATTAAGGAATATCACTGGTTTCCATTGTTGGCAGAACGTCGCATTTTTTGCAACTTTTTTTGTTTGTTTAGTGAAAATGATCAAAGGGTCTTTTTTTTACTAGAGATTCGTACAGTATCTACTACAACATTATAGCTTTTCTACATCTAAACCTACCTTGGTTTAACTAGCCATTGAGATTCAGCCATCTTTTCAGCAGAGAAAATGACTCACGCGTTACTTAAAACGATATATTATTCTTAGCATTTTAATCGAAAATTAATTGAAATTTAATCGTCTATTCATTTAATAGATTTCTTAGGTATTGAAATTAAGAAGACACAGTACGAATCTATTGACAAAATCGGTCCAAAATTGCGACGGATCTGTACGCGACCTTCTTATTAATCCTCTTGGGGAAACTTTGGGGGTAGCATTCGCGTTAATTCACAGCCATCCTTCAAGAAGAAACTCTGATATGGAGATTAGTTTGACTATATGAAGTCAAGGTTTTGTAATTGTAAGATAGAAGGAGCAGAGGAGCTGTTGTGGAGATACGTAGGTGAGATTTAATTCATTATCACAACTTGAGTTAAGAACGGAGTTTGTCACTATAATAAATTAGTTGATTGAGAATTAAGAATCTAAGATAGATTGGATTAGATTAAACAGATTACTTGTTTACTTAGAGTAGATTGCTTTCTTTATATCATTCCTAGGGTATCCTCTTGTAGTTTCACTTGTGGTTGATTAGTGTGCTTGAATAGTAATAAAATAATAATTATTATGGAAGTTTCTGGTGATACTTTGTCCCCCTCCCCCACATCCTTAGGTAGGCAGGACGGTGAAGGAGCGACTTCAAATAGAAGTCGCTCACAAAACTCAAGGCTAATTTTTTTTAGCTTAAATTATTCTTTATATTTTTTCTATAACCTCACAAAAATTTGAAAACTCTAAACTTAAAAAACGCTGAATTATAACAGCTGTTACGTTTGTTTTTATTCATATCCCTATATTACAAGTAAATCAAAACTTTAAGTTTACTTATCTCAGAAAGATAAAAGAACTAGTTTGTCTTCATTTAAATAATTTTTTTCTATTGTGCCTAATGCTTTGTGGTTTTTTTTTATTTATAACAAATAGTACATGCAACAAAAATCGGTATGCATTTTTGAATCAAGGTAGTACTTATTTTTTTAAAAATAATTGAACTCAGAATTTACGCATTTCTTAAGGAATTATTTTCAATAAGCATTCATAAAAAGAAATATTGCTCGAATATCAATCATGTTATCGCAAAACACATACCAACTTTTGTTATACATAGTTTGACGTACCTGTAAATCAAATTTCATGCGTATACCTAAACTTTGGTAGGGGGAGTAACATTTTAAAATCACTTCACAAATTTTAAGTTTTTTCCTTAAAAAAATGAAAGGGTTAGCTTTTTATGAAATTTTGAGCACATAATCTGTTTGACATAGTATACACACATAGATGGTGACCAAAAAATTTTTTTAAATTCTTAAATTAAAAATTTTTGCGTAAATCGTGCCATCTTCCCTTAATATTTTTTCAAATGATGGTCAGATAATGTTAACTGAAAACTTAATAATTACAGCTAGTACGACTATTTTTGTAGAACTTTTTTTTACTCATAGTTCTTTTATTATCCCTATTTATTTTTACCTTTATACACGATAGTAAAAAATTCAAATAGAAATAATATATGTTCAGTGCAATTTACAAAAAAAAATTAAACTTTAAATAAATTTTAATAAAATTTTGGAATTTTTTGCAAACTTTCCATTTTAACTTGTTCGCTATAGCATTCTAGATAATAAGTGTTCGAATTGTCGAGAGTTGGATAAGATAACTTCGAATTATTGCTATGTACTCTAGCCAGCCACAGATTTTACTTCGAAACATACTGAGTGTACCAAAACGTTCGAAATATCAGGAGTTTTTCTAGGGGATGAGCATATACTTCGAATTAGCGAGAGGCTCGTATCATCGAAAGTTTGATTCAGCGATAGTCGACTGTATATATATATATATATATATATGTGTGTGTATACAGCGAAATTCACTTTAAGTGCATTTTATCAAAAGTAAATCATTTAATTCACTTCAAAAAATAAAAAAGAAGCTGCTATATACAATCAAAACATTTTTAACTTTAATTTCTTTTAGGTAAGTAATATATTTCCCCAAGTAAATCAATTGAATTTTTTCTGTTAAAATTTTTTATTTCAACTATTAAATAACACTTTGAATTTAGATCAGGATTCCCAAAGTGGCCTATATAGACCCCCCAGTGGTCCACGACAGCAAGAAAATAATTTGGGGATCCATGAGGTGTAAATGGGGGTAGTTGTTCTCATTAAACTAGATCGCGATTTTAATTTTAAAGGAAAATTTAGCCAAATGGAAACAGATTTTACCTATTTAACATATTTATTTACTAAACTTAATGAGGTTAATTTGCAGTTATGGGGCAGCATAAATTTTATTAAAACAAGGACCACTATTTTAGCTTTTCTTGCCAGAATTAAGCTAAAGGAGTAGGACGTAGCGAATTTTCCTAGTTTGTCAATTGGATCTGCTAGGAAAATTACGTTTTAATTTACGTTCAACATTTAAATTCTCTTTATTCAGATTTTGAAACTGGGTTTGAGTACGCATTGACTTGGTAATTACCACAGAAGGCAATAAACTCCTATGGTCCCATTGAAACAAAAAGTCATATTACAAGAGGAACTGATTGTGATAGGAAGTAACGGAGATCTTAAAGTAAAGTTTAGAAACGGATGTCAGCAATTTTGGCTTTAAAGAGACATCCCTGTTATTTATCTCGAACTACAGAGTATTGGAGTAAGTGTTTTAATTGCTTTTTCTTGTGAAAGGGAGTTTCAACGCGGTTGTCGGCTGGGCACTACTAACAGAGAAAATTTTGGGTTAAACCTGACAAGATTGATGACAAATGTTGAAAATTTGTTATTGAAGCATTATTCATCTCTATTATTATAAACATTTGTTTTTTAATCAGTTATTTTAAATATCACTTCAATTTTTTATTAATTAACATGCGTTTCTTAAGCTTCACTACAGTTAGAAATTTCAATCTTTTAAATTAAATAGCTCTGTGCCAGCTATCAAACCATTTAAGTTAATAAAATTGAAAAAATTCAATATTACGTAAGCAGGGGTCTACCCCAAACCGAAAAACATGGCAAGGGATCTATGAGACAAAAAGGTTTGGAAACCTCTGATTTAGATTGTGATTTATTTCAACAATATATAAAATTATAATTTAAAAAGTTACAAATTCCAGCTAAAGAATTAGATTAAAAATTATTACAAATATTGCAGTTAATATATTCCAATAAATATCAATAATTATGTGCAATTATTAAACTATAGATCATCAAATAATTATACCTATTCCTGTGCTGAAATCCTCTTTTCGAATATTCTGTGATAAGGTTTCATTTATTTCAATAACGTTGAAATAGTAGCACTTCGGAGGGACATTTGAGTGACTTCTCACAAATGGAGCAGTCTTCATTCTTAGTATTGAGTAAAAGATAAATGTATAAAAAATTATGCA
This sequence comes from Trichonephila clavata, assembly GCA_019973975.1. NCBI lineage: Eukaryota > Metazoa > Arthropoda > Arachnida > Araneae > Nephilidae > Trichonephila > Trichonephila clavata. The sequence goes on along the minus strand of BMAO01015109.1, from coordinate 107,883 downwards.
TAATTTATGTTACTTACCTATATATAAATAAAATTGTAAAATAAATTTATAAACTTACAGTGCGAACCTCACCGTTGTAAAATAATTAAAGTATGGACGAATCACTGGTCCATAATTTGCATTCACGAACTTCAATAATTTTTTGGGGGGTAACATGTAAATTTCACTCAAGTTTGCAGGAAGCTGAAAAATGAAGACATCAGAAACAATGTAATACCATGAAATATTCTTATCAAATGCATGATTATTTGACAGTGATAAATGAATTCGGATGGCACTGAATTAGAATAGGCAACGTTATGCAAATTTTGTCATTTATGTGTATATTTGAGCGCTTTTGGTAACAACATGCACAGCTTTATAATGGGGGCATTGTTAATTAATTGTTTCAAATGTCAGTACGGGGAGGGGGGGGGGACTTAAGATTTATACGCTTTCAATGGAAGGCAAATAGGCACATGGGCATTCAGTTTCCGAAATCTTCAAAGAACAAAGCTTTTCAAAATCGAAAGTTTACAGAGTATGCGTAAAATATACAAGTATCGGGAAATAATGAGGCAATCGGTCAAACTGTAAAGGTCAATTTGTGACAGGTTCTATCCGCGATATTTGCATTAATCCTCTTGGGAAAATTCTTTTTTAACTGTGGTTTCAGTTTAAAACCACCTTCCGTAGAGATAACCTAATTTTATGCAAATGTAAATGATATTTAAACCCTGGCAATGGATGCGTGAGAGTTAGTCATTAGTCGTTATTCCTTACGCAATCATTCAAGCAAAAATTGTCGTTTGGAAAAACGGAAGTAAAAAAAAAGCAGTTTTGAAGTGGACTGTAACGACTTAGAAAGAATCCGACAAGTGATCTACAGTTAGATCAAGAGGTAAGTGTCTATTTGATTATCTTATAGGTTTAGATTAGAAAATTAATTAGGATTGCTCCCATGGTTTTTCAACGAATTAATCATAAATTATCAGTTACAAATAAAACGTAATTATTTATACAACAATGTCTGTTTCTTCGGTGTCTCAAACCTCAGGGTTGCAACAAATTAGCCTTGAACAAGCGTGGTGCGAGACGGCTCATCCTTATTGGTCGTAACTAGCGAAGCCAAACATTAGCTTAAATTATCCCTGTAGTGAAGGGTGTCAGTCGCACTATCAATAAGCGAACCATGCAAACGCTCTCTTCATCATAATTGCTTTAGGGGCCCCAGAGTACCATTGCTCATTGTACTCCAACAGGTTGCACGTATTTCGTGGGCATGGTAATACAGAGAATGATTTCTAGCTGACTGAAAATGACTAGTATGAAGTGATGAGTCACGATTCTGACACCTGCATGGTGCTCAAGGCTACGGCTGATGACAAGCATACATCTAGTTTTTTGTCGCGATGAATTTCGTTGGCCTCGATCTGACATCGCCAGACAGGTGGCATTAGTAACAACAACTCTCTCAAGGAGATTCGGTGTGTAAATTTGCTGGGAGATACCTCCATCCATTTCTCCAATTAGGCTGTACAGTTACATAGAAGGAAACTGAGTACAATTACATTTCTCACAAGTCCGGGTTATAACTGTTTGGTTGGATGAGCCTACCTCTATCTTTGGTTGATGAGACTCCTCTATCAATAAGGATCAAGCATATAAGTGGCTGCTGAAGTGGCTACTTATATGCTTGATCCTTATTGATTTGTGGATAAGTCTAGCCAATATTTTCAGGTCTTTTGTGTGAAAAGCTTCTGTTAAATTGTTCGATTTATGCTTCGTTGTGTGGCGGCTGCTACCAAGGCCATTGGAAGACCAACTAATAGCTTGCTATCCCTATTTCAGTAGCACTTTAGTGCATATTTCTCTCATCTTTCTGCACATAGTTATGCAATATGAAAAGAGAACCACTTGGGTAATTTTCTCATTTATTACTAGAAATATTATTTTTAAAATCCAAGATAAATTTTTCCGAATATAACTGTCATTCTCTTAGAAAAGCTAAAATTTTTGTATTTCGCGACCTCCCTTTAGTCAATTACTGTGAATTGAGGGAAATAATATTAATTGCATGCACCCACGAAACCTTTATCAAAACACTTCATCGAGCGGTACATCTTACCTGAACAAGAAAATACAGAGTACAATTTCTAGAGGATTGAAAATGAGTAGCATGAAATGATGAGACCACTTTCCGTGGATTGGTGTCTGAGACTTTGGCGTCAAGCTTGTGAAGCTGCGGATCCTGAAGGCCAGGTTATTTCGGTTGAATCATGATCTGAGTTATTTTCTCCTGGATGTTTTTGGGATATTTGGTACTTTTATCAACCGTTTTCGATGGAATTCGGTACGTAGAGTTACTGGGTGTTCACCTCAATTTGTCTATCTACTGGCCACACAAAATGCAACCCCAAGAAGGACCAGAGATATCACAGCGAAATTTATTTGGCAGATAACTTGTAGTTTAAAGATCAAACGATTAAAATTACAATCACTTGTCACGTGTGGATGATGACAAAATCAGTAGATAGTATAGCGACCATTATTGGCTATAACCGCTGCCACACGCCTCGGCATAGAAACAAAGAAGCTTTTGATATATCCTTGGGTAAAGCAGTCCATGCGGCTTCCCCATATTCCTAAAGTTGGTTTGGTGTAGAAGCGGGTGGTGTATCCTGGGCCAGTCGTTGTGCAATCATGGACCACACGTTTTCGATTGGCGGTAGATCGGAATTGAATTGCTTCCTTGGAGCAGGTCAAGGAACCAATTCAATTTGATGGGAAAAGAAGAACTATTGAACATTGCGTGCCACGTGTGGTCGTGCATTATTCTGTGGGAATATGGCTGATGGCAAGCGCTGAATGTATAGAAGGACTACGAGCTCCAACTCTTCAAAAATGTAACTACCGGAAATGCGTACTAAATGGGTGCGGCATTGAAATCCAATACTACTCTTAAAAGATGACACGAGGTACAGGACCAGTGTGGTGATGTATAACGCAACAGTTCAGCAGTCTCTCATCACGGTATCTCCAAACTCGAACTCGACCATCCTGATTTTACAGGCAAAAGCGGGATTCGTCAGTAAACATAATATCATTCCATATCCGCCGTTCATTGCACCATCGGTGGTGCAAGCACCTGTAGTTTTCAGTCAAGGGTGAACGAAGCAATACACTCCTTGCAGACATTCTACTCTGCTACAAACGGCGTCGAATGGTACGAGAGAACACTGAATGATGCGTAACAGAATGAATTGGTTGTGCTATGGTTCGTGATGTGGCTGAGCGATCCATCATTGCCATGCGTACAATCCGCCTGTCATCACGGTCAGTGATGCAACGGGGTGGATGCGATCAGCCCCATCACTCCGTCGTTTCCTCCTGCATCCAGTGAGGATAGATCCACATCACAGTTGCTTGGTTTCGTTCACCACTTTGACCAATCTCTCTGAGGGATAATTCGCGATCTCTATAGGCTACCATTTTTCCTCGGTCGAATTCAAAAACTTAGTGAAAAGAAGCTCGATGTCTTCCACAAGGCATAGGTAAACAGTTTACGAAAAAAAAATCCACGAAAATCATTTGCAGTACACCAAATCGCCAATCTGTTCTTGCCTTATATAGTGCTTGCGTATGGTGCTACAGTCGCCCGTGATATGCGTCTGAGCTATAATGCTAATGATTTGCATATTTCATCGCCACCAACGCATGATGAAAATTTTACACGGTTTACATGCTTCCTTCAGGGCGTTGCATTTTGTGTGACCAACAGTGTATTTATGTTGTACTGTCATCCAGAAAGAAGAGGAGTATAGTTACTAGTAAAAAATAGATATTACTAAATTACTTGTTCTTACTTTTTTTTTTATTTAATTTTATATTTTTACTATTTTAAAACTATTTATTTTTATTTATATTCATTTATTTATGTTGCAAACTAAGATTGGAGTAATACGAATATGAACCAGTTTCAAGAGTTCATAAGAAATATCTGCTCTAATATTTTTATTAGTGTAAACCTCTCAAAAAACTATATTTTTCGCCTTTATTAATACATTCCTTCTAAATTATTTTTTTTCTTTTGGTTTTTCTCCAATAGCCCTTGTTGAGATCGCTCCGCCCGTTTGCCTTCAACCTTTCTTGATGCCTTTCGGGCGCCCAATTGAGAGTTTATTCACACTGCACCACCAGCCAGAGAGAACGTTTGCTTTCATCACCATCAAACTCTGCAGTTTTTAAACTGTATTGGTGTAATCCTCCAGTCTTCACCACCTTTCTACTTTTCCCCCAATGCTCAAATCAAGAATTTATTGCATGAAAGTAAATTTTTCAATTTCTTTTCCAAGATACATTGAAAATGATTCCAGATAAGGGTTGGATGGTCACTGCAGGGATCAAGTTACACCAGAACTCAACGTCTTAACCTCATATCTACATTAGGGTCCGTGAATTTTTTTTTCGATAGCTATACCCTACAAAAACTGCATCTCCATTAGTTAAAAGATAAAAAAAAATGAAATAATATTTTTTGCTAACGTATCACAATTAAAGTTTCGAAAAATGGAGAAATTTAGCTATTTTTTGCCTAATATTAAAAATAAACATACTAATGTAGTGAATTATTATTCTAAATGTAGAGTTTGGAATATGAAGAAAAAGTTAATTTCTGTAAACTCTTTTTGAGCAGAATTAATGGAATTAACACCTACACTCCATTGTATTAATTGCAGGAAAGTCGACGACTAAAACGCTTTCAAACTAAAAAGGTTATTCATAATTTCTCGTAAAGAAACTCCTTCAATAAAAAATATTTAAAACTACGTAGATCTCAAGCTAGGAACTAAATATTTTAATATTAAACACATTATTTTGTATTATAGATTCATTATGTTAATAAAAACATATTGTTTGAATACTATTATTTTTTCATTTGAAAATATTTTATGTCCGAATAACCTCAAAGGTTAATTAATAAGTCAATAATTATAAAAATATTTTTTTTTTTAAATTCTGTCTTAGTAAAGATATTTTTGATGACTGTCTTGTGGAATGTTTTATTTTTTATGATATAAAAATTTATTGTTATTACACTGTTTTTATTAAGAATTTTTACATTTTTCAATATACCAAATCTAGGATTAAAATTTTAAATTATTAAAGTATTATTTGTTAAAAAACATCCCAAATGTTTTTTTTTTATAAATATCAGTAGCTCATATTCTAGTACGTACAAAAAAAATACACAATTTTACTTCATGAAGAAAGCGTCAATAAATGCCGGCGAACATTAACTGGTGAAGCCAGCAACTTCTAGAACTCCACAAATTCTTTCTATGCAACATGTTACCATAGCGCAAAAGATAAAATTTAGTTTAAGAGGCAGATACGTGACATGATAGAAAATAATTATTTTACACAAAATATATATCAATAAGAACATAAAAGATAATTCGTTCGATACATATAAATGGACAAACAAAACAAATGGCTGATTGTAAAAATATAGTCTGATCCAAACATTTAAGTTCTAACTAGATTTGAGCACTATGCAGGTGACAGTAGGATTTAGCTCAGTTCCACCCCAATTTTGAGCGAGAACACTCTGGGGGTGGTCTTGGGGCCTCCCACCTCTCTTGCCCTTCCACCAGCCTCACTAGAGGACTTGCGGCTCGACGGCTATTTAGAATACCCCCATGCTGCGAAGGCACTATGGCGGCCACGGTGGCCGAGTCGTCTAGGCATCGGATCATGGTTAGCATGTCATGGGTTCGATCCTAGTACCACTGAAGATCCGCCGTGTAGGGTGGTACCGGGTACCGTGGTCCGTTCAGTGGTACCGAGCTCGAACTTATGACACGCTAGCCGTGATCCAATACCTTGATCACTTGGCTACCACGGCCACATACCGGATGGGCATCCAATTTCTAGCCTCAATGAATTTCGTAGACTTAGATCTGATGCTGTTCTCGATCAGTGGCATAAGCAACAACAACAAAAGGTTCAAACTGTGTTCAATACAATAACTGTACCTGCTGAAATTGTTAAAAATAAAACCAATAAATGAAAATAAGAAAACCTCAAAAAATACAAAGCATTATGTTACAAGTGTCCATGAAGTTAAAACGTGAATTCTATAAAATTCAACAACTAAAAATTTTGTTGGGATGAAATATATTTGGGATATTACACTTAAATGAGACAATAAAAAGTACTAACCAAAAAATCTTCATTAAGAGTCGGAACTTTTTCACCAGGATATAACGCCTTAAATTCTTTAACTGTAAGTCGCTTGCAACCAATTTCAGGACAGTACTCCACACCCTGTAGTCTAGAAACAGAAATATATATATAAGCATCTTGGTTGCTCATAATTATGAAGCACGTGCTCAACACTGAGGTCATTGGCGTATCCCGAGGTACAAATCGAAAAGTGTTCCTTTGTGTATGGAAACAAAAAGAAACAAGTACAGTAGAACATATCCGAACGTTTATTATCCGGAGCGTCAAATATCCAGACCAAAGTCCGGAAACGTTTCCGAAAACGTTCAGAACGTTTCAGTTGCTCAACAGTTGTTTCGCGTGAGGCAAAAAGTGATGGGAAAACCTAAAGTGATGGATATTTGTGTGCGATTTGTATACATCTGCGCGGAATATTAGGTCAGTTTGCTTACAAGTGAAGGGTGTATACGTGCTCTTTTGTTGAGTTCTGTTGATGTCGAAACCTAGATGGCAAGCCTTGCAGAAGACTGTGGATTTCTAATGCTAAATGATGACGAAATTGTGATTTTCGCTCAAGAAGCATCCGACCCTGTCGACGATGAAACGGATGAAGACGAGGATAACAACACCAACAACGAAAGAAACAAGAGTCCATCAAATGCTGATGCGTTTCTGCGTTAGACAGCTATGAAATAGTACGAACAACAATCAGAGTGCTGTCCTACACAACACTGCTGCTGAAGAGAATCAAATACCTTGCATTGAAAAAACGAAGGTGTATAAGGGTACAGCGAAAAATAAGGGATTATTTTCCCCAATCAAGGTAAAATTGCGACATTTTGCACCTATTTTGCTTTTTCTTCAAGAACGTTTTGAGCATGTGATGATTTTCAATATTTGAATAGTATCCGGTTTTGTATACTGCATGGATCGCATTTGATTTTCGGTTATCCGCACAATCACATATCCGAACGGTGTCCGGTCCCAATTGATTCGGATAAACGACATTCTACCGTAATATAAAAAAAAATTTTAAGTCAATTCCTACTTTGAATGGATGAATAGAAAGTAATTTATTAACGATTGAAAATTTGAACAAGATCTGTGTGTGGGGGGGGGGATATATGTATAGGGAGAGAGTGAACTAATAATAGGAATTGAAAAATGGGCTGGATTTGCTTGCACATTGTTGTAACAATGCACACCCGGTCTGGCTGGAAAACCGGTTTTCGACTCCAACTTTTGTCATTATCTTAATAGTTACATTATTACAACAATGGAGAAGAATCTAAGTTGGCGTCGATAAACAGTAATTAATTTAATTTAATTAACGAATTTATATTTGAAAAAACTGCATTAACATCAAGTGCCATTCACTACAAGTTTAAAATTTGTTATCTGAACTTGATTAGATGAATAGAAATTATTTTATTAACGATTGCCAATGAATAAATATATATATTGATACGAATTTTGTATAAAGTAGAGTTTGGATGTGCAATGCATTTATATTACTCTATGCTATATTTATTTTATGTTAAAATTATAATATTCACAAGCAACGCAGTCCTTTACGTTATAATGGCGATTCTCTCTCTCAAAGGGAGCTTAGCGAAATCTTGGCGATAGAGCTAAGTTTGCATCACTTTTCGGGATCAATTTGGCGACTTGGTGACCATTTTTGACGAGTTCGGGGCCCTCTGGATTCTTCCAGAAATTAGTGGAGAGATCCACTAATTTCACGATCTTTGACGCAAGCGTATCTATTTGGAAGTACTTGCGACGGATATAAATAGAAAGGCGCTCGATTAGTAAGCTTGCCTTGACCGTGAAGACTAGCGATTAACTCAGCTGTTCAATAGGACAAGCGGTGCTTGTGGATAATCTTTTACATCCGTGTCTATTAGACACTGATAATTGTGTCTGAGTGCTGTTGAAGGTGTGAACATCTTCTGATATTTATTCTACGAATTTTGCTGTTGAATCCTGCGTTTCAAGGATTGATTTTCAACAATAAATTCTCATCACTCCCTTAAAGAACTGTCTTGTTTTTTGCGACAGAATTGCATAAAATCCTCGAACCCCGATCAACTGAACAATATATAAGGAGAGAGTGAGTTAATAGTACGAAAGGAAAGAGAAAAAAAAACAATTTTTGACACTTCAAACGACATTCAAATAATGGAAATATACTTTTAATACAATGTATACATGTTTCACAAAATAGTATTCAATAAAAGATAGATTCACTATTTACTTGATTTTAATTTACGTCGCCCTCTGAAGTAAGACGAGTGTAATTAACAACCGGACCTGCAATTCTGAACCATGGTCCGCAAACAGGGTCATCTCCAAGCTTCCAAGCCACACCAAATGAAGGACTTTGAGACTGGATAGATTTAACGTTCATCTCTAAACGTTGGTCAATGGCAATAGGGCTCAAGTGAGTGAATATTAACGTCGCGCTATTAATCCACTCGAGAGCTTTTGGCGATGAACATCGTAATTTTGAACCATGTTCAAGGGACGAGGATGAAACCTGAGCTGGCACCCCCTCTTCTAACTTCCACACCACACCAACGGAGGGGCATTTGAGCCCTGACCGATTTAACGCGAATCGATTCCCTACACGGAGGGTCTTAAGAGGTTCTCGGCTCGAAATCATTACAAGCGGACCACGAGTCCGTTATCTTGTCCACTAGAACATCTTGGTCAAACAATAGTACTCGACCCAATGAGTCGACAACGCCAGGCACACGACACAAGGCACGCATCGCCAGGCCAAAAACTCGGGACTGCGGCAATTGCTGACAACAAAAGTAGGTAACTTAAGTTAAAACATTTCAAATAGATTCTCCCAACCCTCCCCTACATAACCAGGTTGGTTTAGTTCATGTTATGTGACCGAAACGCACTCGCAGTTTTTATCTTCCGGAGCTAGTTATCTTTGTTCCGCGATCTAAAAAAGATGGCTTTTCTTGAACAGCGTTGAACATTAAATTCTGTCGACGCTTAGGTAAAACACCAATGGTGATTTCGGAAATGCTAAGTAAGGTGTATGGTGAATCTACCATGGCGAGATTCAAAGTTTACGGAAGGCATCGGTGTTTTAATTAGGGTCGAGAATCCATCGAAGACAATGAACACGTTAGACGACTGACTTCCCGGAACACGGAAAATGTTGTGTTGGTGTCTGAATGTGTTCGAAAAGATCGTCGTCACATACTTGCACAAATCGCTGAAGATACACACTTTTCTAAGTCGTCGTTTGAAGGAATCCATTCGTCGTAAACGGCCTCAGTTCTGGCAGAGTGACGACTGGTATCTACTGCATGGCAACGCACCACCACATCGATCCCAATTGGTAAAAGAGTTCTTCGCCAAAACTCGCCCTAACGTGCTTCCGTGCCCTATTCACCAGAATTAGCCCCGTATGACTTTTACCTGTTCCCATCAATGAAAAAACATTTATAGAGACACCGTTTTGTTGATCATCAGATGAGATGAAAAGAGAATCACGGGAGGCCTTACGGAAAGCTGCTAAATATAGCTTCCAGCTGTGCTTCCAGAAGTAATATGAACGCCAGCAGAAGTATATCGTCGCTTAAGGGGACTACTTTGAAGGTGGATGTGCTTCGCGGCTGTGAAGTATTTAGTGTAAGGTTTTCTACACCTTGTCCCCGAACTTTTGGATCATACTACGTATTTCTACCAAAAGGGGTATGGAGTCAAATAACCTGTGTTTAAATTTTTCATTTTCAAATGGGCGGCATTTTGCCGAATTAGTCATTACAGACACCGCAAGTCCTCAAATGGGGGAGCCATTTTATCTGTGGCCTCATCTAGTGGTGGCTGCCGCTACCAAATTTTTGACGCTCAAGTTTATTCAAGCTCTCGACGAATGCAAAATATTGTTGTGATTTAATTTTGTCAAGAGAACCAGAGCCGCCCATCCGGTATAGTGGTCAGTGAAGCTGATTGCGGTGCCGTAGGGACTGGGTTCGAATCCCGGAGAAGGCATGGATGTTTGTGTTGTAATCCTTTCTTCTGTCTGTGTTGTATGCCCCTGTGTTATACATTGCGTGGTGCACGGGGTTTTATAAATGTTTTTTTAAAAGAGAGAACCAGAGCCTAATTGATACTCAAAGGATCTTTTACATGACACATAATCCCATATGACATGCCAGCCTACGATTTTTGAATCCAAAAAATCCATCAACTCCAGCCGGGATGGAACTCTAAACCTTGAGCTTACGAAGGGGGCACGTTAGCTATAAGACCCCCACTTGCGCGAGAACCGAGACGTACAATATTTTTTTTTATTTTAAGATCGTTCGCAAAACAATATACCTTTTCAGTTCAATTTAATGTATGATTAAAAAATATTTTGAAAGAATAATTCCATTTTCTTTATGTATTACATTGAAAAAAAAAAGTAGAAAAGAGAGTTTTAAATTTGGAAATAAATAATACATAAACCTTATTCATATTCGCGGCATTTTCTTGCAAATCATGATATTTTGTAACACACGTTTTCCATGTACATATTTTTTGCTCTTTTAGCAGAAGTTTGTTGTATTATACTCCTTCCAAATCTAATTTGTAACTTTTTTCGTACACGTGAATTCAAACTTAAAAGCACACACAGCCGAGGTTTCCATATATATATATATACTTTAAAGTAATGTTTATATAAACAAAATACTGAATCTAATGAAACAAACTCTGTACCTAATTCGGACGTGTGATATTGTGAATTTTCTATTATAATTCTCTAATTTCAACCAGCTGGTTGGCATAATTGGTTTGTCGCTGGGCTTGTACGCCTAAGGTTGCTGGTTTGACCCCGGTCTCTGTTGTTCGGGGGATTTTCATGAGTCAGAAAATCGACAGCGTCCATGTCGTATGATTGCGTAGCATGTTAAATACTCGTAGAGCACCTGTTTGGCTTGAGTGCTCAAGATAAAATAATTTACTTGTATGAATTCGCATCGTCAGAGCTCAGGTGCCTCTCTCTGGAAAGGAAACTGGGCGTCAAAATGACATTGCGGCGATTTGTTTCCACCTATATGGTGCCGCACTTAAAGGAGATACCATCACCCGGGAAATTTACTAGGTCTGCAATAGAAAAAAACTCCCATCCACAACCCCATTTAAAAAAAAGTAAAAAACTCTTATTTCATTCCAGAAACTGATCTACATGACCACTAATGTTCTTTAGTTTATAACGAACTTTTCTCCAAATAATTTTCGAATAATTATTATTCAAAATCTGGAATATATAACCTCGAAATCAACAAATAACAAATCGGGGGTTGTGGAACTTATAAATATTCTCCGTCAAACTTATGTACAAACACTAGCAAAAGTGTGTATCTCAATGGATTTGGCATTCAATCATTTACACGATATGTATTTCATGTAAATACTTCTACGGACAAATTATCCATTGGAAAAAATAAGCCAAATTAGGTATATTTTTCGGAAAAAAATATCATCAATACAGTGGGAGGATTACTGAAGAACACATTTAAAACAACAAATTAGATAGTGTATTTGTAGTTCTAGTTGTTTTAGAATTGCTCGAAAAAGGAAACTTTTATCAAAACCATTGTAGTTATATTAATTCTATTATTTGAATATTATTACTTTTAGTCTAATTTTAAGCAATATAGTCCCAAAACGCTATTTATTATTAAGTTATACAGTTATGCAGTGAATTGCGAGCGTTTAACACGAAACTGAGTGGACTGAAATGTTTATTGCTTCCTTCTAGCATTAAAGGTCCTGATATGGGAGCGTTCTGAGATCTTGCTTGTTTCAATCAACCAAACAAATAAAGCTATCTATAAATCCTCGCAATGGCTGTTCTCATCCGTTTTCGCTCTGGCTCAAGCTATCTCGTTCAAGCATTTCCATAATTTGCACTCTCTTTTGAATTTTTGTGATAATATGGAGATAGCAATACCAAAATCTTTACAGATTTCTTTTTTCTTCTTCTGTTTTTGATTAACAGCCTTAAGTAGCTCCATCTTCATTTTAAGCCAAATAGCAGTTTTCTTTCCCCCTGAGCGCTTAGTAATTGTGCTCGTAAGAAAATTCTTCTAAAATAGAAAAAAGAACCCTAACTCCACTCATTGATTTTTACTCACACTCCGATGTACTAGTCACCAAACATCAAAGCAAACTGACGAAAAATTAGATTTTTTTGTGTGGCATTTGTAAGAGTGGAGGGTGGAAGTAGTTTAGATATAAACAAGATTGGGGTTCGTGTTACAGGTTATTCCAAGGGTATTTCAAAGCTAAGTTAGCCATCTTTTCTACGAAACATATGAAATCACCTCTCTTTCATTTCACGCATCTTTCAAATATCGCATGCGAGGCTGGTGTTTTCCGTATTTTGCTCATCCCCCCCCAAAATCCTTTCGTGTTAAGCGATTTTCATTTCGTGTTAAGAGAAAAAACTGCATGAAAGTACATAGTATTGGGTTGATGCATAATAATCCGGCGTTTATTTCAGCGCGTTTTTCATCAGTGAAAAATAGCGTTTTGATTATTATTTTTGTATAAAAATAATCTTCTCTATTGTTTTAGTAAAATACGTGTCGAAAACCATAGTCATATCTGCCATATTGGGCTCTACCACTTCGAGAAAGGGTGGAAAGCAGCACAGTCATTTCGCGATCTCAACGAACTTTTTGGCAAAGGAACAATAAGCGAAAGTCAGTGTAGGGAGTGGTTTACCCGTTTCAAACCATGCGATACCAGCTTGGAGGACAAGCCAGGAAGAGGTCAGCCATATATATCGGATTTTGACGATCAGGCTCGGGATCGATGATCATATGACTTGGTGGCCGATGTCAAAGAGTGTGGATCGCCTCTAAGAATCGTGTCTTCTTCGCTCGTGGAATCGACCGTCTGCCAAGCAAATGGGAAGCAGTAATTGAAGTAGACGGTGAGTACGCTCCCGAATAATCGTTTAAGCATGTTTTTGTCAAATATTGTTATTGATTTCGTTAAATAAAATTGGTTGAAAAAACGCCGGATAATTATGCATCAACCCTATAGTTTGTCGGGACCGTTGTATTATTTCGTTTTAACCGGTATTTTGTCTTAAGCGTTTACGTGTTAAACGTATTTTACTGTACTTTTAAATATATAGAAGTTATACTACATTATTTTATTGGTACTGCCACAGATAAGAGTTCTAGCGTTATAATGAAATTTTCAAAAAACTATATTTTTCTGGAGTTTTGTTTCCTACTAAACATTAAACGTACTTTTGACATATAATCATTTGAGAAAATTCCCTTTCTCTAACATTAATCTGGTTTTTATGAAGATTAGAACAAATTAGATGCCTAACAACGAATTAATAAATCTATTTTAACCCTTAATTCATGTTAATAAATCTAATTATACATGGGTATATATTTTTTTTACATTTTGATGTCTTCTTCATTTACGTTTATTTATTTGAATATTTTTTCTATTAAAATGTTACATTTTTAATCGCGTTTGTTTATGAATGAACATGCTCAGATATGTTAATAAGAAAAATAATTGTATTCAATGTATAAGAAAACGACGTGAATTAAAGTTGTGTATACCCAAATAATAGTTTCCAATGAAACATAAAACTTTAATAGATGTTTTATATTTTCAGATAATTTAATTAAGTTTTGTTAAATAAAAGTCTCAAAAAGCTATACAATTATTATTGACGTAGAAGTGATCAAATTATAATTGATAAAATACTTATTAAATGTTCAAATTTAGAAAAAAAATTTGAAGTTAAGGCACATTTATGTTTCAATAACTTCTATTAATTTTTCAATATTTGTGATTGGTTGAGAAAGATTTTTAAAAAAATTCAAATCTATGAAACTCTTTTCACAATCCTTAGCTATTTAAAAAAAACTAGATTAAAAATTACTATTTTTAGGAATCAAAACAGTCAATCAAATAAAATTATTATGAAATTCTCTGGCATTTTAAATACAGGTGACTCTCGATAATTCGAAGTTCGTGGGACCAATGAAAAACTTCGAATTATCAAGAGAATAGAAAAAACTCCCAAAATACACAAAGTATTTTTTTCTAACACATTTAAATTTGTAACTATGTAATAAAACAACAATTGTACATATATATAAAATTATTTTAAAGTATTTTTAAAAAGTACATATTATACAATATAAATATTATACAGAAGTTAAAAGTCTTGTATTAAAAAACACATTCAATACATTTTCTCATGCACAACCCTACACATCTCTTCTTCACAATAGTGGACCATCCTTTCTGAACACAAGTGTAGCAATGTCACGTCTTAAGCGAAAGATATGGACGGTTGACAACAGGTGCGGGTTGGTCTATTGTCTACATGAAGAAGGAAACAATAAAAGTGCATTTTTGCGTGATGAACCGGAAAAAACTAAGAAGGGGTAGCAGACAGATGGTTATCAAAGGGGCTACGTTACAGGGGAGACACGCAGATACAATACAACACAAAACTTGTAATCTCCAACCTGTTTGCTACAGGACTGTACATGATAATGAGTGTTTGAATTTTCGAGAGTTTTATAAGATAACTTCGTACCAACGGTATTGTTTTAGTTCGAAATATCAAGAATTTTTCTAGGGACTGAGCATATACTTCGAATTATCGAGAGGTTCGTATTATTGAAGGTTTGAAATGTCGAGAGTCGAGTGTACTTATTTTGTTACGGTATATTAAATTTAAACAAGATATCATTAATTGGCATGGCCAAGTAATTTTAGCGCGTTTTTCACATGTTGTATTTTACAATAATGCAACTATGAACTTTTACTTACAGAAAGTAGAACTGTACCACTCTTTTCTCACTTTTAGTTTTCAAAAAACATTTTCACACTTTTAGTTTTAAAGAAAAACTATTTTCACTTTACACTATATATCTTATCACTTTATCACTTTTAGTTTTAAAAAAAAACTATTTTCGCTTCACACTATATATCTTATCACTTTACTGTTTAAAAAAAGAAATTTAAAAAGTAAAATCAGAGCCTTTTAAACTTGTTTTCTGAACTTTTTTTGTGAAGATTTCCTCCAAAATGCAGGTAGAGTTTTTTTAAAAGAACTTTTTGCAAACAATAAATTTACTAGGTAAAATTTGAGAAAATTTTGTTATAAACTAGCGAAATTCAGGAAAATTTGTAGGAAAATTCGGGAAAACTATGGGAAAATTTAAATATGATTCGGCTCATCTAGGGCACAAATGCGACCAAATGCTGAAAACACAAGGTCAATTGGTTGCTTATTGGCTGAGAAAAAGGTACGACAAAATATGGAACGAAGACGAAATTTGCGTCCTAATAGCGCTTTTGTTCCACTACGTGAAAAACGCGCGAAAAATTCTTTGACTAGATATATAAGAAATAATACAATTCCGCTTTCCCCTTACCCGTTTGCGTAGCAGAAAGTTACTCCGGGAAGACGCGTGACCGTTATGTGACGCTCTTCAATGTGGAGGACGGTTGGATACCTTAAATATTCTTCCACCAATACTTTTGTTTGCCATACAAAGCCAGTAACAGCAAACAGTAGAATACCCACACGGAAGCTGAATATGTTGCGACTTTTTGACTGAATGATAGCTGCAATACCAGGAATCATCGAGAGTTCCAAAATGTCCACATACCGTCTTTCCTTCGCCATTCTTGATGCTAAGAAAAAAAATTTTGTTAATTGAAACAAGTATCTCTCTGAACAAAAGGTACAAACAAAAAGAGTACTTTCCCGTTTCGGGGGAAGGGCGTAAAAATGCAACAAAAAAATCGCCAAATGACAGTAATAATTATTGTAAATAATTACTGTGTGGCATTTATATTATAAACTATTCCTGCTGCACAATTCACGAATTGGAGTGCTTATGACGAATTAGCGAAAAGAAAATCGGAGAGTGCGTAGGCAACCTTAAATCTTTGTTTATGTGAATCACGTTGTTGATTATTACCTTTCGTGTCTAATTTGACAGAAAGAAAATTTAACCGTCGCCAATGTGGGGTCCGAAATAGAGAAGAACCAAGAAAAGTGTTGAAAAACTGAGAGAAACACAATTTTTCTGTTGAAAGAAAGGACTTTTGTTAAACTCGAAAAATTAAGAAATACACAGTAAAAATAGTATACACAAATATTGAAGTACACACATTACATTACGCACACCAAAATATTGAAGTATACACATTTATTTGACTGCCCGATTTAGATTAAAAAATGACTAAATTTACGTATAAACGTAGGCACTTAAAACACAGTTTTTGCAAATTTATCCAAAATTAAAATAAAAAATTTTAAATTGTAAAAAAATAAACATAAAATTAAGGTAAAAATACTTGAAAACATTAATAACAAATTTTCCTTTCAACTCGATGAATCAAAGGTACCCCAAATGACGCGCGCCGCACGCGAATCATTGTTCCTTCTACATCTCTTTTTTTTTCTTTTTTGTCATAATTTGACTCATAAAAGAAGAAAAAAAATTTCAAGAGTTTTTATTTCCCAAAGATTTAGAAAATGATACAAACTAAGAATTGGTATTTAATACTATGAACCAGAGAAATAATTTTCAAGAGAAAAAAATTTCTGTTCGTAGTATTTTGTCAGCAGCTATGGACAGTGTTCCACAAGGTTTACAAAATATTAGAAACAATTCTTTGCATTACAGATTATTTGGCCAACTTTCCAGCGAAAATTATGATTATAATGAAATATAATATTTTGGGTCTCAAAAGATATTTGTGTGTCTGAAATATATTTCTTCAGTCTGTTTGACCCAGTATTGAGCTTCTTGCCGCCTTCCAGTATGGTGGTTATGACACTCGTAATCGAGTGGGCTTTCGTTCGAATCAGGAATAAGACATGGATGTAACTTAGGGAAAAGAAGTCGGTCTCTTTCGCCTGGAATGGATTCCCGTACTCGAATGGAAAGTAGAGCACCCCTTCGGTTCTATGCTGGAATCAGCATCGTATGTAATAAAAAAGTTTATATTCTTCTGTGTGTTTTATTGTATGTTTTTGTTCTTCCATCTCTCGTTTTTCATATATATCCCAGGATAAGACACACGACCACAACAACAACATTGGGCTTCATAAAATCAGAGACAAGAAACTTCGCCAAAACCTGCTTTGCATCTGAAAATGACATCGCCTATTTGACAGACCTGTTTGAAATATTAATGAAGTCAATTTACAATTATATAATGATGAATTGAGAGATATCATAGCTGTTTTTGTGAGAAAATTGATACTCAAATCTAGGAAAAGCACTGAATACAAGGAATTATATATATTCCACATTAATAGCAGTCTTTTCACAACAAAATGAACCTACTTACTGCCAACGGCTGGACGTTTTTCATGCTCGTTTCACGAAGAGATTTCAGAACATTTTTAACATGAATATACCGAGTTGTGTTCTAGATCCTTTCCAAATGCAGAAGCAAAAATAACAAATTTAGAACTCGTAAAAATCAAATTCAGAAATGGATACCAAAAGTCCTGGCTTCAAAATGCAATGCAGATGACTGCTCAGGATTGTGGGCAAGGATACAAAGATGTTTTTTTTATTGCATTCCCTTTCATTTTTGACTAAGTGTGGATTCAATTCAGTGGGTAATTTACTAAAAGAAAGTAACAGATAATATATCAATATCAGTTAATCGTTGTAATTAACTATAATGATAGTTTCATTTTTACAAGCTTTTATTTAACTTGCAATGTAATTTGTTCGGGTGGAATCTTGCAAATAAATTTTGAAGCTGGTATCTTCAAACAATGGAGCTGAAATTTTATATACACGTTTAGTAAGGATGACAATGCATGTTTTGACTATTTACATTTTGATATTGCAATTAGTTAAAAAGATATTAATTAAAAACCTAAAATGGCATAATTGTTTTACGCCTCTGGGTTGTTTATTCTGCTGTGTTCGGCGACGCAAAATAAAAAACAATAAAGGGAAAGTTTTTTTTTTTTTTTGAGTTTTGACGTTTTTAAAACCGCGATCCTATTTTTCTATGAAACTCAGACAAAAAATAATTATGGAATCAGAAAGATCATTTATTTTGACACGATACGGTATAATGTTTTTTACAAAATAATAATATTTGTATTTCTTACGATTTTTTTTAATTCAGTCCAAATCAATGCGTTTTTATGAAAATGATGTCTAAATTCATTGCGCATAAATTTTTTTTCGAATCCACACTCCATACTAAAACAGCTCATACTTTGCTCTTTTAGAATCAGTCATTTTAAAAAAAATTAAATGCCGAAAACTTTTTTTATACGATTTTTCAAAAAATACCCAAAATTTTAATTAAACTTTAAATAACTTCATCATTTATGAAGATAATCTCGCGAAACCTTTTTTTCGTGTGTAGAACAATATTATCCGAGATCTGTACGAAAATTGAAAAAACTACATAAAAATTACTGATTTAAAAAAAAATTTGTGTTTTTCGTCTAATACCCTTTTTTTGAGAATTCATTTAGCTAGACCGTTCGAAATTAATCTGCAAACGACCTTGCAACAATGTTGCGTTGAATAAGATGAACAGACTGAGAAACTTGTCCAGCGATAACTAAAAAGTAAAAAATTAATTAAAAGCAAAAAAACTTTTTTAAGAACAAGCTTTTATTTAAATACGCTAAGAATAAAATAAACATTTCCTTTAAAACTTTTTTTACTATCAACGACGTCATTACACAATTTATGTAATATAAAAGCTTGTCGCGATACTTACCAGTGTAGATAAACAAGTAAATTAAATAACTTGATCTGGTTTATTTTAATTTTTAAAATTTTCAATCTAAGTAAATACGAATACTTAAATCTCGCAATAAGCTTTTATATAATATAAATTGCGTAATTACGTTATAAGTTGATAGTAAGAAAAGTTTATTTTATTCTTTTTAGCGCATTTAAATAAAAACTTGTTTTTAAAAAAGTTTTTTTTTTACTTTTAATTTATTTTAAATAAAAAAGGGCATTGGTCCAAAGAAAATTGAAATAATTTAATTTAAAATAACTTTTATTCACATTTCTTTTAATGCTGTACTGGTAATTCATAGAAGGTGTATGAATCATAATACAAATATTTTTAAATGTATATGCTATATTCTGCCAATATTCAAGAATTTAATTGCAAATAATTTCTCTTCGATTAAATAAATCTTAAATTATCGTTTCATAGTTTCAAAATGTAATATTTAAATCAATATATATTTTTTTTAATGTATTGCAACGCTATATTAAAATATTAGGAAGTTATCAACACTTACCTTCTTGCGTTCATATAATACAAGGTTGTCTTCACGGATTTATTTTTTAATCGCTTGACATATATATAGTTACGATAGTTATATATATAGTTATGATAAGCTCTCTCTCTCACACTATAGTATAATTATATTCAACAATGATTATCCCCCCAACACGAATGATGTGCGTACATGGTACCACATGTTTTTCCCTAACATTTTGAAGTATATAGCATCTGACAAACACATAGAACAGAGAAATCTATTGCAGACGATAGTTTATAGAACAAATTTATTTCCTGAAAGAAGAATAAGTTGTTTTTAGCTTAAAAATCAATTGAAGTTGTTTATAGTTAAAAAGTAATAAACATGAAAAAGTTTGAATAAAATAATAATTTCGATTGTTTATTAAAGGGAATATTGTTGAAATAGTTTGCTCTTTGAAAAATTTTGTTGAAAGGAAAAGCATTTACAGTGGACCACAAAAGTGATCGTACACTTGCAATTTTTTATAAAATTTAATGTTTTTAACAAATGAAAATTAGTATATCAGAAATGTAATTTTTTTTATTATAACTGAAACTTGTTCTTAATGGAATAACATAACCAATTTTTAAAACATTATATAATTATTATTTTAAATAATTAATAATAAAAAAACTACTAAAAATTACCCCACAAAAGTTTTCGTACACTTAAAAAAAATCTCAACATAGTTTTAAATATTGCATTTCTTTTTTAATTTAATAGTAGGATAAATTTTAGCGTCCACAATAACTTTTAAACGTCTTGGTATAAGTGTTAAGTTGTTTTTTTTTGTAATTTCTACATTTATGTTCCTACATTCTTCAGTGATTATTGTTTTTACTGCACATTTTGTATTTTATATGTCCAGTTTTATTTTTTTAAATGAAATTCTCACGAAATATATTCTATATTAAGCTTAAATCAGGTGATTTATGAGATTTTTCTGAATTAGCGACAGTTGTGTAGACACACCAGTGGCATACATTAACAAAAGTGCGCTTGGTGTCATTACCTCATTGCTCTTGTTGTTAAAAAACTAAATCCCCCTCCCCCAATATCTAAATTTTAGGTAGATAATTTAAAACTGTTCTTTAAAATATTTATGAACTTAAATAGAGCTTATTGAAAATACACAATCAAGGAATACTAAATTACCCAATCCTGAAGCCGATTTACACCCTCACGTAAGAACAACTTCACCTCCATGCTTCAGCATGGAGTTGAAGATGTTCTTATTTCCCATAATTTCTTGGGATTAAGTTCCTCATTTTTTCTTCAGTAAACTATTATACTCCCGTATAGTAAGGGACCAAGAATACTGAATTTTCTGTCACCCGAACCAATCTGCAGTCAACGTTGAATTTTTGGAAATTTAATCCCGTGAAGCTAGTTGGAACAGTGAAGCTTGGAGGTGGAGGTATATCATTAGTTCTATTTAAATACAGTAGAAGTCCATTAGTCCGGCATCCTACAGTCCGGAATGCCCGATAGTCCGGCATCGCTCCGGAAAATTGTAAAAATTTTGGTTTTCTCCAAAAGTGTGTCTTTAAAGAAAATAAAAACGCTCGAGAGCTATTCGGAAGTTTTCGGGATCATCCGGAAGCGCTCGGTATTGTTCGGAAACAATAAGCGGCCGGCTAGTCTCAGCTGTCACAACAAATTCAGGTGCAGTGCAGCTCCGTTAATCAATCACGAAGCGTCTTCGCCATTTTTTTGTGCGTTGTTGTTTTGTGTCATTTCACATCGCAGTAAACGTAACTTTTGAAACTGTTTATAAAAAAGGTGATTTTCGTTCTAACTGTACAGTGACCATGTTTTCAAAAACCTAAGCCTTCGAGTTCAAAAGGAGAGAAACGAAAACACGCAACACTGACTCTCAATCAGAAACTAAAAATCATCAAACGGCTAGAAAAAGGCGAGAATAGAAATGTTCTAATGAATGAGTTTAATTTTGGCTCATCAACTATTTATGACATTAAAAAACAAAAAGATGAACTAATGAAGTTTGCTTCTCAATCGGTAACAACTGAAAAATTGGCTTCTAGACAAACATTAAAAAACCAAAACTGGAACAGGTAGATAGTGTATTGTTCAAATGGTTTAGTGTAAGTACGTTCTGAAGGAAAGCCGGTAACAGGGCCAATGATTGTTGAAAAGGCAAAGTAATTCGGCCAAGATTTAGGAGTTGCTGAAAGTGAATATAATTATTCTGATGGTTGGCTCAGAAACTTTAAGTTTCGGCATGGAATTCGAAGACTTGATGTAACTGGAGAAACACTTACAGCCGCCCGATAGACCGGAATTTTCGGTAGTCCGGCACCGAGCCGGTCCCGAACGTGCCGGATTATCGGACTTCTACTGTATTTAAAAAAAAAAAAATTTAAATATCCGCTCAACATTTGGACATTGGAGACGATTTACTTTTTTAACAACATAATGACGCCAAACGCACTGCTCTCAATGCACGCGACTGGTGTCTCTATAACTGTCCCAAATTCTAAAAACACATCTTAAATCATTTTATTTAAGCCTAGTAGAAAATATTTGTGATAAGAATTTGATTTAAAAGAAGAAATCATGACATATATAAAAACAATAACCACAGAAGAATGGACGGACAAATCGATGCATAAATTACAAAAAATTGATAACATCTATACCAAGACGTTTAAAAGTTGTTGTGGACGCTAAAAAATATCCTACTAAGTATACATTAAGAAATAAATACAATATTTAAATCTACGTTGAGATTTTTTTAAGTGTACAAAAACTTTTGTGGCGTAATGCTTTAATACTTTTTTGATTATTAAATTTTTTAAAAATAATAGTTGCACTATTTTTAAAAATTGATTATGATATTCTATTAAGAAAAGTTTCAGATATCATAAAAAAGTTACAATTCCGATCTATTAATTATTATTAGTCAAAACTTTAATTTTTATATGAAATTTCAAGCATACGAACATTTTTGTGGTCCACTGTATATCACATCTGTACATACTACATATTCATTGAAATTCTTTTATCTTTCTACAATTCTTATTTATTATTTCTTTTCTTATACTATTCTGGATTTTTAATTCATTAGTACATTAAATCTGCCGAAGAGTTGTGTGTATTCAATAATAATCTTTTCCATTAGTATATAAGCTAGGACTAGGAATATTAACTAAGAAATATTTTAAGTGTTCCTTTTAATTATAAAATTTATTTTCTGTTAATCAAAGAGATTTTTTCATCAAACGATTCCGAAATAAAATTATTTTTTATGCTTAGTTTGGAAACAAGTATTTTGTCACTGCAGCGGAATGTAAGATTATTACTTAAAATAGATTATCAATGAAAAGTAATGCACTTTTATAAACTTGAATGAAAATTTATTCGATAGAAGATTTTGCGGCACATCTCTCTCATTTAGGTATATTTTATTTGCACTAATTAAATGTTCAAAAACTCCTCTATGTAAATAAATCTAAGTATATTTCCAAGGAGCCGAAAGTTTTTGAACTTTTTTTTTTCTAATAAAGTAAGGGGTTAGGTTTATATACAGATTTGCTAATCTCAGAATACGCAGTTTAAGAAAAACAGATTTTTGAACAAATTTTGTTATCCATGCACAAACTATTTTAACCACTTAACTTTCTGGGTGTTTTGAATTAAACTTTTATTCAAAATAAATAAATTTTAAAAAATGTCATAAATCTCCAAAGTTAGTATCCGAATCCGAATAGTTCTAAAATCGTGATTTTGATTTATAAACATTTTAAATGCTGTTTCCTTTGTTTAACATTTTTTATGCCCATTCTTCTTCGAAGAAAAATATATGCCAAACAGTTTGATATTGTCACAATTTTGTTTTACAGAATTTTATTAATAACATTATATTACACGAATCAATTAAATGTATTATTTCAATTTCGACAGTCGTCAAATTACTCTATCGGCTCTTATTTTTTCTCCCTCCGTATTAACCTCAATAAAATCTATTTAAACGTCGGACAAGTAACTATGCAAATCGACAGCAGCTGTAAAAAAATCCTGAGTTTCGAATTGATTAAAATTGTTGAAATTGATTCAAGGAGAAGCGTTAAAAAAATTCCTTAATTAAAAGTAAAATATTAGAAATTAGCAAAATGCTGCAAATAAAAAAATAATTATATCTGATAGATCTTTTCCTGTGGCAGCGCAAATTTGCACCGTACATTTCGTAGTAAAACATACGGCCGTCTAATTTCTTATCCCATCAGTAAACAATTTTCGTTTCTCTGCTACGCTTTTCACAACTTCCCCATATTACAATGTTATCGCACTACTTGGAGCGTAGGGTAATGATATCACAAATTAGTGCCTACGGAATTTTAGCTATATTCGGTAAGTAAGCAAAATGTCCCTTTATTAAAACTATTTTTTAAAAATGAAATATTTAGCGCAAAAAAATTATCTATCAAAGATTGAAATTAACCCAATAAAAAGAAAGAAAAAAAATATTACTAGTCATCAAACAATTCACATTTCACAAAAGTTGAAATCTTAACTAAGATTAGAAGGAGAGAAAAAAATCCTAACCCATAGAAATCAAAACTGTTTAAAAATGCGAATTTAAATGACCTTTTAGTCCATTACGTGAAACCCTCGTGTTTATTTTATACGCACTTATATATTTATGCACCATTTTTTTAAACAAAATTTAATATATAATTCATAAAGGTAATTTCAATTTAAGTGATTAAATACTGACTTTTAATCACTCTTTAAACTTGTTTGGCATATTGATTTTTTTAAGTAATTTTATTAAAATGTCTTTAGTCAAACTTGAACTTATATTAACAAAAAATAAGTAATATAAATTTTTTTTTAAAGTCAATTCCTACTTCGTTAGAAAATTTACTGGCGTCACCTGTTGGGGATAAATCTAACTTCGCCAGAAATAAGGCAGAATAAATTTAAAAATAAAATTTAAGTAATGAATTAATATTTGAAAAAAAAAACTGTATTAACATCAAGTGTCATCCACTAAAAGTTTAAAAAATGTATTTGAACATCAGTGGATGAATAAAAAGTATTTTATTAACGAGTGAAAATTTGAACAAGCTATATATATATATAGGGAGGGAGTGAACTAAAAGTAGGAATAAATAAATCCTTGAAATCTGTTACAAAATATTTAAAGGTCATAGTAAATAAATTTGGGAAGCCCCTTAACTACAATTCTTCTTATTAGTAATTAAAATTTGATAAGAAAGAAGGAGGTAAGTAATAAAAAATATAATATATGAAAGGCAATTTTAAACATTAGAATTCTGTACAAAATTTTAATGTTTAAAATTCTCGTAAACAAAGAAGTTGTGTGTTTGAACTCTACTGCCACCTTTTTAAAAATACGAAATGCTATCAAACACTTTCAATAAATGATGGAATTTTAATAATACATCATTAAGTTTTGTGAAGGCAGCTAATACAATCTTACTGTTAATTCCTAAAGATATTTTTTTCCATGCAAATTAAACTCGGAATACACCTAAAGGTAAAAATTGTCAAAGAAAACAAAGCACATGTTTTTTCCCCTGAAAAACAAATGAAATTTATTGCAACAAAAACAAGTTAGAATAAACCAAATTATGTTACAGAAATATTAGAATATACAAGACAACGTGGTTAAATTTGTATATGAAGGATACAGTGCTTTTTTTAATAATGCTCGATTGCAATAGAATATACAAAACAATGTGGTTAAATTTGTATATGAAGGATACGATGTTTCTTTAATGATGCTCGATTGTAATGAAACATTAGAATATACAAAACAATGTGGTTAAATTTGTATAGGAAGCATAGAATGTTTTTTTAATGATGATCTAATGTAATAAAACATTAGAATATACGAAACAATGTGATTAAATTTGTATATGGACAAGATGTTTCTTTAATGATGATCTATTGTAACAGAATATTAGAATATACAAGACAATGTGGTTAAATTTGTATATGAAGGACAAGATGTTTTTTTAATGATGCTCGATTGTAATATCCTTTTTCACAGAGATTACACTTGAAAGGTTTTTCACCAGCATGCTTCATTAAGTGAGTATTCAAATCAGTTTTCTCAATGAATCCCTTTGGACACAAATGACACTGATGAGGTCTTTCACTAGAATGTCTCAGGATATGTCGGCGCATACTATTTCGAATAGTTGTAACAAATGCACACTTATCACAGCGAAACTTCCCATCCGCTGATTTTGTAACACATACTCTTTTAAACTTCTCTTTCTTACCTATAACAATAAAGCACCCAGATTACGAATAAGATTACAAATCATTTATGCATTTCATATAATGTAATATGATACACACACATGTATAAATACATACTTTGCAATTTCTAAAATCATTAATGTCTTCACTTCATTTGACTGATCTTCGAAAAGTATGCCAGTAAGAAATACAATCATTTTAATAAAAAACAAGATATCAATCATTGGCATGGCCAAGTAATTTTAGCGCATTTTTCACATGTTATATTTTACAATAATGCAACTAATGAACTTTTTACTAACACAAAGTAGTACTGTACCACTCTTCTAAATCTACTACAATTGAGCTAAAAAGAAATAATGACGCAAATCCGTATCAGCACTATAAAAAAGCAAAACTAGCGAAATTCAGGAAAATTTGTAGGAAAATTCGGGAAAGTTATGGGAAAATTTAAATATGATTCGGCTCATTTAGGGCACAAATGCGACCAATTGACCCGAAAACCGAGGCCAATTGGTTGCTTATTGGCTGAGAAAAAGAGAGAGAGAGGTAGGACGAAATATGGAACGAAGACGAAATTTGCGTCCTATTAGCGCTTTTGTTCCACTACGTGAAAAACGCGATAAAAATTAGATCATAATGATATTATAGTTCATTCACAACATTCTAAAAAAATAATACAAACCAGCTTATCCAGTGTATTTTCACAGTATATCCAGGTAAAAATATTAATTATAGAAGGGTTATACAGTTAAGTGTACAGTACGTAGTGTGTCAATTAAATAACCGAACTAGTCTTAAAAATTAGCTTTATTGAAAGCAATTCAAAAATACCTTTTAATCCCATTCAACACACTTCCCTTCCCTATCAATGCATGGTTGCATATGAATTTTCCACCGTTCAAAGCAGTACTGCGGCTTATTAGGTGTCCCCACCTCCAGTTAGTCTGTCGCTTTTGCCTTCCCCTCTTCTACAGACTGAAAACGTGTTCCATTCAATTCATTTTTTCACTTTAAGAAACAAGTAGAAGTCGTATAGTGCGAGATCTGGCGAGTACGGTAGATGCTTGAGCACAGTGATGCGTTTGTTCCCCAAGAACTATTTTACAGAGAGCGCAATGCGCATCGGGGTGTTGCCTTGGTGCAAAATCCACGTGTTGTTGCTCTGCAGATCTGGCCTTTTCTTCATCACGCTTTCTTAGGACCTCAATGCAGTACTGCTATTTTACCGTTAGGCCTTCAAGTATCCATTTAATCTTGATGATGCTATTAATACCGAACTAAAACGATGAGCATGCTCGGTTCTTTAAGTCACAGTACGACCAGAATATTCATCATTTTCAATGACCTCCCGATAATCCTTTGCGCAATTCAAAAATTGGACTATGTGACGAACAATTAACTCCGAACCCCACTTTTAACAGTTTAAAGCATCCAGTTAGACTGTTTAAAAAAAAAAAATCACGAAAAAATGGCAAAGTTATGTGCAGCTTGATTTTTAAGTTTATCATGACTATGACACTTCGACACAACAAGGTCTTACTCAAATAAGGATAGAAAACAAATTTAACTAGATAGAGGGATGGAATAACATGCTACGAACACCGGAAGGGTCAAGGTAAAATACATTCTATTACCACTCCTTCACACCTAGCCTAACGACTAGAGAATGCACAGTCCAAGAATTTGTCACATATTGTATATGCAAATAACACAACAAACTTCAAACATGAAGAAATTCATCTAATTAGATTCATAAAGTTAAATACACGGTAAATTAAATATTTTTCTATTTAATTCGGTACATTTGTTAATTAAATACTTTTGATCAAACATAATAAATGTAACAAGAAAAATAGGAATATATATAACAATGAAATTTGATAAAGATGAAATAACCGTTTACGCTAAATAGAAATAAAATTTAACCTTGGCAAGCATTATATATGTAGCATAATCCTGTACATAAACACATTTTCACATGTGAAATATCTTACTATTACAATATTAAACTAAAAAAATAAATCTCAAAACATTGTATGCTTTTGTCAGGTGTTGAAGAATACAGAAGAAATTGTTTTTGTTTTCCCCCTGATGTTTAAGAACAGAACCTTAACTTTTTCAGGTAGAACTCATTTCATATTCTGGCTTTACAACAACATAGTGAATATCACATGCTGTCATAGTTCAGGTTGTAAGTTATCATAACTCATTTCTATCAAAAAAATTTCTTTTCTTTTTTTGTATAAAATGTTTTATATTTTGCCTTCAGAACGGATTTCAATTTTGTACATTGAAATGAAAAATTGCATATGTCCCTACATTTCTTAAGGACACAACATAATGAATCACACACAAATGTGTTATAATCATACAAATTTTTATTCAAACTAGTATATTTTTTCTTATTTGAAAAATTGTTATGAGATAGGAATCACTGATAATCATTAGCTGAAGAAAATCTTAAACCATAACTGACATGTAATTGGCATAGTTTATTTTACATAATGTAAAAATATTTGCTTTCAAAAATGTTTAGTAAGATAGTGTTTAAAATAGAACCAAAATGTTAGTTTAATACAATATCTATAAATTTTACTGTCAACTTAAAGAAGTACTAAATAATGGTATGATATTAATGACACATTAGTAATCAGGTCTTTCTCCAATAACAATCAAAATAATTTGCATTACATATTTGTAAATATACACATTTTAAATAATAGCATTTGCATACAAAAAATTTTATCTTTTAAAACTTTTTTTACAACAAACATTTAAGAGGAATTTTTTTTAAAATTTTGCTTTTAGGAACTCTGAAATTGAATATTTGACAAACTTTCCATAGAAGACACATATGCAAGTGAAAAAGACAAATATTAGTTAAGGGGAAAATAAAAAATTATGGGAGAATATTATTTATAATACTTAGTTCTTTAAGCATTTAAATAATCCAAATAACATAGAAACACCAAATCTTGTAGATGGTTTTCATTTCCTTTTTTAAAAATCCACTATTTTTTAATATCAAAGGAGGAAAAAATTTACAAATACTTTAAATACTTTCAACTAATGTAATATTTGAAAACAAATTTTTAAAAAAGTTAATTTAATCTATCAACTTGTAATAAAAACTTAAAGTTAAGTTAAAAAATTTTCTAAAATCAAACCGAAAACATATTTTACAGAATCAAAGGATAATACATATTTCATTCGAAAAATCTACCATGCAAAGTTAGAAAAAGAGAGCATTTAATCTCGAATTTTTACTGTGATTCTTTAATTTTATAACTCTCCCAGTTTAAAATATTTTATTGTACCTTTCAAAAACTCAAACTTGAGAGAGAAGAAATATTGAGAACAAAATATTAGAGAAAAACATGTACTGTTTAGATCATAATCATCTTTATATGTTTACAAGTAAATGAATTGCCAGCTACAAAAACTTGCATATTAAACAATAAAAAAAAATATTATATTAAAATCAGAAAAATGAATAAGCAAAAAGATACTTTTTTCTTTGTTATAATTTGCAGAAAAAGCTTCATAATTAACATATAAATGGGAGAAAAAGCATAAGTTTTTCACCCATTTATAGCATTTTGAGGAAATAGGAGAAATATATGATTAATACTAGTTTAATATAACCATGATCTAAATAATCAATATTATAAATATATCTTTAAAATATAATTAAAAATCATGATTAAATTAGTAATTACTCTTAATAGTGATGGTAATTACTGATCATCTTTAAATGACTCTTTTATCACATTTACTGATACCGTGTAAAATAAGAAATACAAATGCAAGAAAAAAGAAAACTCATTGAAATTAAATACTGATTTTGTTTAAAAATGAAGTTTGATGATGTAATCGATAATGCTTATTTAAATCAGATCGACACGGATACATTTTTTGACACAATTCACAAGAGAATGGCTTTTTCGCACAATGCCTAAACATGTGGATCTTGAGGTCACTTTTCTGTATGAATCTCTTATGGCAGATGTGACAAGGAAATGGCTTGATACCAGAATGACCCATCATATGACGTTGGAGGTTACTCTTCAAGTTGGAAGAATATGAACAGAGATGACATTGAAACTTTTTAACTTTTATATTACTAAGAACTTTAGAGCTAGTATAAATGATCGGATCAGATGCAAAAGCAGAAATCAAAGTTGAATCTGAAATGGTTAAATATTACTTTGAAATATTTTTACAATGCAATACAATATTATATGAAAAAAAATTATAAGTTGTAGTCTAAATTTTGTACAGTAAAAAAAAAGCGAAAATTACAAACACATACACTTTAGAGATACAGTTTTAGTATTTTAAATTCACTTAATTGTTTTATTATCTAACTCTCTGGTAAGCAATTAATTATTTGTAAATAAATTTTAAATTTTTTAAAAAAATTTCAGACTATACATTTTTAAATGCTAAAATGAATATTTCAGTTAAAAAACTAAACCAAAAAGCAATGTTAAAAAATGAAACATTTTTATTTTAAAGATAGATGATTAGTATAGTTTATCAATTTACAATGAACCTTTCCCAGTTCAGGAAGATAGTCTAAATATATAAAATGGTCCACTAAAATACATAAAGAACCTAAAAAGGGCTCAAAATACAAACTGTTATATTTATCTAAAAATTATCAAATATTTCAATTTTTAAAAATGAAGCAAGAATGTTTTAAAAAGAAAGTATGAAACAGAATACAATCTTCTTGAGGCTAGAACAAAAAATAATATTTTCTAGTTTTTAAAAAAAAAGAGGAATTTATAAAATGCAATTGTTAGCAATACAAGATTTTTATTTTTCTAAACAAATAGCTCAAAAAACTGATTTTTATAACAATAGTAATACATGTATTATGAAACATAAAGTATTTTTATTTAAACATTTTAAATTATTAAAAGGTCAGTTTTAATTTTTTTAAAATCTAAATCTTCTTCAGCTAACTTATTTTTTTCTATAAATTGAATTTTTCAATTTAAATTAAATAGGCAATAATAAAAAAAAATTAAATTAAATGTAAATTGAAGAGAATGTGAACATAAGTATTGCACTGCAATATTTTACAAATGTTGATATCTTTTCTAATAATCTCTTAAATTTATTAATCCAGTGAATATATTTTTAGAAATTTTCATGATAAAAAACAGAAACCAATTATAAGTTAAAATAAAAATTTATACATGAATACTTTAAGATTAATACAATAAGGTTTTATATGTTTATATTATTGAAACACAAGAGGATAAATATCCAAAAGCTTCTTTTAAAAAATGTTGTTTCTTTACTTAAAATACAATGAAAGGTAACTGTAAGTACAAATGCATTTGGTTTTAAGAATAATGTAGAGATATATGATTATCATGTGTTGCTTTTATCAGAATGTTTGACCACAAATTGAACAAACAAAAGATCGATGCCTAGTGAAAATGAGGCTCAAATTTTGTTTCTAATTTGTTTCATTTGCACAACTATAACACTTAAATTTATTTTCACAGTTTACATTTTCAGAGACATTATTTGGATTCCAAACAGCAATCCATTACATATGAAGAGGGAAATTACAAAATAATTAATAAAAGAATACACTAAAATATTGCTTTTGATTTATCAAAAGTGCTTTTCTTTAAATATAACATATATATATAAAAAAAACATAATATTAAAAAAAAATTCTAATGACAATAAAAAAAATCTTATTTGTAATGTTTTTGGATATTTAGAAAATTTTCCTTTTTGAGATTTTAAATTCATTTCCTTATCATTATTTACATAAGCTAAAAAGAGAACACAAATCATATAATATATTTATAAATAGTCACATTTATTCAAAAATCTGTCACAATTAAATAAGAATTGCTGGAAGTAATTTCATTGAAATATTAGAATTAAAAAGGAAGCATAGAAAATGTTTTGCATTCATTAATTGAGAACACAAAAATGAATGGAAAAACAATTGCAGAAACATAAAAGTTATATTTAAAAACAACTATAAAAATAGGAATTACTTATGATATATTTTAAAGGCAATGATTAAAAAATCTTTAAAGAAATTGAATCTGATGAAAAAATTTAACTTAAATTGTGTAACTCTAAATAATTATTTTGTATGTTAAAATTAACAAACATCACCAAAGAATGGAGATCATAAAATTAAAATAAATAAAGAATATTTTAATAAAATTAAGCATTTTTTAAAGCTTAATTCGAATATTTAGATATTAAAAAGTCAAACATTTTATGTTATTTTGCAATACACGAAATGTTTGCCTTATAGAGATTTAAAATTTCTTTTACATAAGGAGTTATTAAAAAAATAATAGGAGGGAAGTAACATTGAAATTTGCATTTTTAAAGCATTAAAACTAACTAAAAATAATCAAAATTTATCTTTAAAAAATATTATAATTTATTTTTACAATAAACATAAAAAAAATAGCATCAGCATAGGAAAAATAATCCAAAAGATAAAAAAAAGTAATAATTCAGCTAGTTAATTTTTATTTTTAACCATAAAAAGAAACAGTTTCAATATATGAATATTTTACAATAGTTTAAGAATTTTCTCCTTTTATAAAGAGAAATTTGAAGTCAATAAGTAAATTTCATTAAAAAGTAATTGCTCACAAATATCTATAAAAAAAATAAACAAAAAATTTTGGATTTTGTAGACTTTTTTTTAAAAAAAACGAATGTCAAAGATACATTGAAACACATTTTTATAATTTATGTACTTATTTTCATTAAGTTATAAGGAATTTAGAAATGACATCTGACAAAAAAATCAAAACCATTTTACTCTATTATGAAAAAATGCTTTTACAAAAACTAGACATTATTAAAGCCTTTGTTTTATTATATCTGGATACAGATTAATAATTGACTTTGTCATAAAACAAAATTCACTTTCTTGTTATAAGGTAACTTCGTTATAAGTAAGTAATAAACTTTGTAATATTATACAGATGTGATTCATAAAAGAAAATTTGAAACAATGTTATGAAAATAAATTCAATACTTAATAGATTTTTTCAAAATCTTACAATGGAAAAGGTATTTTTATAAATAAAACAAAAATTTAAGAAAAAAAAAAAAAAGAATGACTATATTTTAGTAGAATGAATCAGCAATGCATGTCTCTTAACAGATTGCTTCATAGAGAACTTTTGCCCACAGAAATCACACTGATAAGGTTTTCCTCCCATATGAGTCATGGTGTGTCTTTTTATATTTCCTTTAAAAAGTGTTGTGTATGGGCATAATGAACACTTGTAAGTGAATACTTTGCCAAGATCTAATCCCTGAACAGAAGAATCCATGCAGACTTGAGAATCGTTTTCCATTGGAAGATACAGGTTTTCTCTGTTTGCAGGATTTATACAGCAATCATCTATTAAATTTTCAAAAATTAGTATTTTTGTAAATGATGGCTTGCTAATAAAATTATTTTTATATGCTCATTGAAGCAAATTAACTGTTTTTTAAATTAATAAATAAATTAATATATTTCATATAGCCATGAAGTATAAATCATATTAGGAAAAAATATAACATTTCTTTACTCGCAAAAGTTTAATTCTAGTTCAAAAATTGCACAAAATTTATTTTGAATTCAAAAGTGAATTTGTATAAAAATGTAGAATATAATAAAAATTGTAAAAAATGTTACAGTAATTATATTACAAGGTAACATTTGTGTGACAGTTTTTATCAAAAAAAACTACTGCAAAGGGATGTAGTGAAATCTTCTTAACACAAAATAGCTGTGTAAATCCAATTAAAGATATGTAAGAACCTCACAACATTTATTAATTAAGAAATACATAAAACAAAAACTACATATTTTTATATAAATTCTTGGTTTTTTCTCCTAGAATACAAAAATGCGAACCACAACAGTACTCTATTATGAGTGCATAAAGATACTTATCATAAAATTGAAACAATTTTTTTTCAGAAGGTTGCATATTCAGATCATGTCTGGGTCACCAGTTTTTAGATGAGTTAGTCACGAATAATATATGGGATAAATAAAAATATTACTTAAAATTGATTCATCCTTTTAAAATAATTAAAAATAACAGAAGAGAAATATTTTCGATCATAAGCTTTTTATTGATGTTCTTATATCAGCCGTAATATGAATAATTCTTGTTGCCAGATCAAAAAAACTAAATTTACAAAAACAAAGTTAATATATAAATAGAGATGCAACAGTTATAAAGTTTACTATAAGAATTATTATTTAAAAAGTGCTACAAAGTTTTCTTATGCAAATTATCTAATAAAACATTTCCCTTTTTTTGCAACACAAAAATGAAAAGAAATCAGGTGGCACAAAATCGTATTTAATATGATTCAAAATACAAGAAATACAACTAATGATGAAAGAATGTAGGATAAAAATATGTTTTGCTATTAAGTATTTAAATTAAAGAAAAATCTTCATTGCACAAAAATAATATACACATATATATAATTATAAAAACAACTGCATAAAGAATCATATTTGTTGTATTCTGAATAACTCATAAAAATTATATTTTTAAATGAAAAAAGGCTTCTCTTTCAAAAATTTTTAGAAGAGATAATATTTTCAACATTATAAAATATCTGAGCAATTATGTCTTTTAACGTTTTTCATAACTATCAATTTGATCACTTTTATACAATAAAGCAAAAATTAAAATTTAAATAATTTCAGTAATTTATTTTGAAACTTTCAGATGTAACCATTATTAAAACAGTAAAAAGTTTAATTTTTTAGAAATTTTCTTTCAGTTTTTAACAAGAAAGTCATACAGTTTTTCATGAAAGCTATTCTTTTTACTAGAAAAATAATATAAAAGTTATAAATTTGATATGATTTTTAATATTATTCTGCAAGTAAAAAATACAATAAGTAATAGAAAAAAATTGTAAAATAATTTTTGTTGTTTGAATAAACAATTCTCATTTATATATTTAAATGCCAATAATTCATAGATATCAGCCAAATAATGATCAAAATGATAATCTTCAAA
This sequence comes from Trichonephila clavata, assembly GCA_019973975.1. NCBI lineage: Eukaryota > Metazoa > Arthropoda > Arachnida > Araneae > Nephilidae > Trichonephila > Trichonephila clavata. The sequence goes on along the minus strand of BMAO01015109.1, from coordinate 73,038 downwards.
ACTATATACAAATACACAATGAAGATAAATCAATTATTTAATTTGCTTCTGAGTTAACAATTATTTACATGTCTAATCAAATATATTTGCTTTCAATAACCATATTTTGAATTTTAAAAATGTATGAAGAATAAAAATGCAACAAATAGAAATTCCATCCAATGTTTTAAATAAATTTTGTATAATAAAATGAAATTAATCCTTAGCTATAGTATTTAATGAATACTTTCTTTTAAGTAATGAACACAGTTTTCAAACATGTACAATCATATGATTTTTCATGTGATGCTGCAAACGAAAAGTCTTTCCACAAAGCAGGCAATTAAAAGGACGTTCGCCAGTATGTATCTTTATATGTCTCTGCATGCTCTGTTTCCTAATTGTTTGATAATTACATTTCAAACATTTGAAGATTTCACTATTAATAGTAAAATCAAAGCAGCTACTAAAATAAGCCTGCTGCCTCCACAGTTGCCCTAATAAAAAAAAAAGCAAAAGAATAAATTCAAGCAAGAGTGTGATTAATCATTAAATGTTTCAAAAATATTTTTTCACTCATAAATCAGTTAACACATTTTGTGAAGGATTTGTAAAGGGATTCCAATGAACAATTCAAAAACTAAAAATATCAGACCATGTTAATATAGCAATGTAACTGCTGTACATTTTCATTGATTTAAATACTTTGAGAAAAAATTCAATAAAATGAATCTAAATACCCTTTTATTTTCACTCAAATTTACTTCCCAAACTTCAACATTTTTATTTGTCAAATTAATATAAAACATTTAAAACATATGAGGAAGGAATAACACAATTCTTTTACTATCTTTGTAAATTTAAGAAAAATTTCAAATGCATCTACAAGAAAAAAGTTCAATGAATTATTTGGAAAGGGAGGGGGGGGGGGTACTTTATTTTGTTCAAAAGCAGCATTCAAAATTTGGGTAAATACATTAATAAAAAAGGATTTTCATTAAAACTAAAATAAAATTTAAGAAAATTGCCTTATATATATATCCACAGGTAATTAAAATTTTCTTTTAATATTGCTATTAATTGAAATTGATAAATTTTAAATGATTTTGTTAAAGAAAAGTGTTACAATTTTTAATTAAGAATGTGAATATAAAAAAAAGACTAAAGCATTATATATTTCATACAGCTTAGAAATTCAAAGGAAAACCATTGCTTGATAATTAGATATTAATTATATGTTGTTTGATAAACCTTTTTATAGGAGACAAATTCCTAAAGATGCACTTAGTGGCATAATAAAAAGAATTAGAAAATTATGCAGTGACAGTTAAAACAGTCTGTTTAAAACATTGATCATATTAAAAAATGGTAAATAAATAACTTAAAACATATTTATAAATATTTATTTTCCAGAGAAACTACATAGTAGTCATCACAATAATTTTTCCCCCAGTGTAAAAATTTTTGACAGGACATATGAAAATTTGAGGATAATAAATTAGATGCATTCATTAAAGTAAAACAAATCTAAATGTAATTTAACATGAAAACCTTCATTAAGAAATAATTTAAGAAATACATCATTTAGTGAAAAAAAATTAAATTTTAAGTAAAATTTAATTAGATACTTTTCTAACAGTGTACATTGTGAATAATGCACATTTTAATTTTTTAAAAATAATAAAGGAAATTCTTTTTTTAAAATTGAAACCATTGACTTCTTGCAATCTCTTGGAATTTATTGGTAACAAATAAAAAGATATTTTTTACAAATTTGAAATTAATATAACAAAAATGCTTTTTAAAAAGGAAAGATAAAACCATACATTTCAATTTATCAGCTAACAATTCTAATGGAACTTATTTCATAATCATGTGCAAAATGATTACATTTATAGAAATAGCATAAGTAAATAAAGAGTAGGCAATTGAAATTTTAAACATGCTTGATGCACACAAAAATAATGAGTATATAATTTAGAGTCCATGTAAAGTTTAGTTTTACATATCATGGCTAACAAATGAAAAAAAAAAACAAGTAAAATAAATTATGTTTTACAATTCATAAAATGAATAAAAACACATCAAATATAATCACCATCAAGAAAAAAAAATTTTCATACAATCCAAAAAAAAAAAAAATCATGAATGAAGAGCAAATTTTAAATTAAATCACAAAAATATGTTCTAGAAGTTTTGTTAATTACAAAGAGAGAACAAATTCGCCAAACCATAAGAGCTCTTCAAAATATTTTCAAATACACTATTGATGAACAGTTTCTGATTAGTAAAGAATAAATTTTTGGCATGCCCATTAGCACAAACATTTTCCCCCATATATGCCAATGCTTCCATTTATTTACAAAAGTACTGTGTCAGATTTTATTATAAATGTTTCACATAACTTTTGAAGAGCCTCTCAAAAATAGAAATATGTCTCGATGGTAAATAGAACAAAAAGGAAATGAACAATACATTCACAATTAGTTTTTCAAAAAAGCATTGTTAAATGCATTTACCAAACACAATTTTTAAAAAAATCAATGATACTAAATTTTATAATAATGCAAGTACTTCTTGTGCACTACTTTGAAATCTAGAATATATATAATGATTAATATAATGGGACTCACAATACAGTGGTTTTGTGATGTACCATTGATCTAATATTGAAATAAAATCCTTTCTCAGAAGCTTTTATATTACAAGCTAAATTGCTTTTTTATATCAAATGATTTTAAATAATGCAACTATTTTAATCTTTAAACTACTAAAAAAATACAGCAATCGACCAATTATAACAATCAATATTTATGTTGCTATGATATTTATTGAGTAACAGGATAATTTCTAAAATATTTCATTACATATTTTATTATTTGTCTACATTTTTTTATATATAAATAAACAATCATGTATGTTTTAAATTTGAATTTACAAAATGTATTGAACCGAAACAAATACCTGAGGTACTACAAAAACATTACAATTAAAACTTTTCTGAATGGAAAACAGGCAATAAATACTAAGACTGTTTCACCCTCACTGCCTATTCTAATTATATGTTAAATGTAATATGTTGCATAAAAAGTTCAATTTCACTTTAAAAAAAATTCAGAATTATTGTTAGAGTGCCTTTTTTAAAATGTTATATGATAATCCTATTGAAGTTAATGGGAACAAAACAGTATCAAAGCATTTTTCAAATCAATCAATTCATGAATTTTACACTTAATGTTTGAAATGAGTAGAGATGAATTTTATCTACTAAAAACATTTAATTACAGTAAAATTGCCAAGGCTATTTCTAATTAAAATAGATGAGAATACCATAAATATATAAAATGAAAAAACTGAAGTAAATTTCATATTTAAGAAAATACACTTTACATAGAGAACAAAACATAAGGCTTAATTTGAAAACGTTTTCATAATATAATTGTGTAATTTATATCTTGACATATATTTGAAATACACATTCTACATTTTCCATTTAAAGTGAACAAATTCACTGAAATAAAAGCTTCCCAAACAAAACGAAAAAATGCAATTTCATCAATAAAAATATTAAATTGTATTTAATATTTTTATGACATTTGATGGCAAATCAAATGGCGCTTTAAATGATGTTTTAATCGATATTTATTTCCGCAGACTTCACAAGTAAATGGACGTTCTCCTGTGTGAGATCTGACATGTTGCTTGAGAGTTGTTGAACTTGTTGAAGTATAAGAGCATACTCTGCACACATATACGCTTAACTGTCGATTAGAATCAGTGGTATTTAGTAATCGATAAAATAAAGGCTCTGCAGATTGTGTATCTGTGATTTGATCACCTGCAAATAATATAAATAAGTAATTAAAAAATTTTAAAAATAACTACACAAATTTTGCTCTAGTATGAATTACTGAGTGAAAGCAACTCCCTCTATATATATTTAGCAAGTATTATGTTATAAAAATGTTTAAATATGTGAAAAGTTAAAGCAATGCAAACAAAAGTTTAAACTTTTAAAAAAATCTTCTCAGATTTTTAAAACAAATTAAATATTACAAATTAAAAAACACAAATTAAACATACAGATACAAACATACATACAACTTAAATATTAGCTGGAACCTTTTCATTTATTCACAAACAAAAACATTTTTTTTTTAAAAATAATTTTATTTTGTAGAAAACTTTTTAGAAAAATATATGTATTCATAATATGTCTAATTACTGATACAAAAAAATGCAGAGTGATACTGATTTGAATTAGCATATGACAATACTTTTCAACCATATAAACACAAATAATCTTGACATATAATTTATTTAATAATTAAAATTATTTCAGAATATTTTTTGAAGGGAGGATTTGTGCTACACAAATATAAAGAAAGATTTACTCAGAAAACTTTTTAATCTTAATACCTCTTTTTAACTTACTATAAAAATTTATTGAAATAAACCAATTTCATAATTTAAAACAAAATCTACTTAAAATTGCATGAAACTTTTTCATTGCCTGGACAACTCTTTTTTTAAAATCACATAATTTTAAACTCTCACTGCAGTTGCAGAAGTTTAAATCATTAGATTCATGGATAAGTATCAAGATAATTGCAAGACCAAAAACAAACAAGGAAAAACAATTAAACAAATAACAATGAGGTGATCTAACTTAATTTCAAAATTCTTATGCAGCAGGATGTTAGATTTCAAGAAATTAAATACAAATATATGAGTTCTAATATTAACAATGATACCAATCATCATATCATTTGCTCATGGGTATAAATTTATATCTAGGTTAGCATTAAATTAATTTATTACAGTACTTGATTATTTCTGCTTTACAAACTTGCAGAGTTTATCAGGCGCACTTTTTTTTTTCTGAAGCACTCTTATTTATTCCTTAATGGTTAGGATGTATGATACTTGAGAACCATTATTTGGTATTGATTCAACTAATTAGAAAAAAAGTTATAGAAATTATCTTATTAAAATGAATGAAGTGAGCCACTTAAGTAGTATATGCAGACAAGTAACAACTTTTTGCATATATATATAACAATTTTATCATAAAACTAATATCAAATCAAAAAATACTTATCACTCATTTTAACATTTTTTCAAATACCAAAAAGAATATAGTAAAAATATTACGCACTGAACATTTCATTTTGTTTTTTTAAACAATTTAAAAATTATATAGTTGGCAATTTTCAAAGTAAAAATTGCTTGTTTATGTAAAATTTAAATACACTTAAAAATATTCCTTAAAAAAAAAAACCATTAAGTTTTTTAAAGACATTCTTTACTTTTTGAAAGATAATGAAATTCAGGAAGCAATAAAGAGTTTAGAAATAAATTAGCTTATTTCTGAATAAATATATTAGAGTTAATATCTTAAACAGAAAGCAAAACAAATTTTTGTTCAGAATTATTTTTTTCATAATCAAGGTTGGGTTTCCTCATTTCAAATAAATAAAAAGTATTTATATCTATTATGACAAAAATTATCTTCAACTTCATGTTACACAAGTAAATAAATTTGGAACTCACTATTAAAAAATGGCTCGATAATTATAGGGAAAATTTAATTTTAAAGTACTGTATAATTTTAAAATCTCTTCAACAAAAAGCAATCAGAAAAATAATTAACATTACATTTTTTCTTAAGTTAATTCTATAATATAATACTGACAATAAATTGTTTAAATTTAAGTGATGTATAGAAAGATTTTAAGTACTGTTTTAATAAAAAAAACTTTAAAAACTAATCTCACAGATTAATATCAAAAGAGGGGGAAAATCAAGAAAAAAGAAAATAGTTTCACTTATTAAAATTTTATTGAAATAAAAGCTTATGAAACCTATTCGCACCGGAAAAAAATATTGCATCAGAAAAAAGAATCATTTTAACATTCACTCTACAATTTTTTAAATTATTTGTCAAGTACAATTAATTGTTCACTAGTAAAATTTAGTTGTTAAAAATGCATTTACTATAAATGGAAAAATAAAGAGTGCTTATTTTTTTTAAGAATTTATATTTCAATAAATAAAAAATCACATAAAATCTATAAGTACTATCTTAAATATTTTTATAACTAATGGTTATGAGGATATTGGTGAACATTTACAAAAAATTAAATATTTCCATTTTATAATATGGAACTTAATTCCTTTTATTCAATAATAACATTACACAAATAAGAATCTTATTTTGATTTTTTTTAAAAAAAATACCAGAATGAACATCATATGCAATAAATAACATTTTTAAAAGAAGCATAAGTATTATTTTCACACAAAAAAAATATTTTTGGAATAAAATAAGAAATGGCAAGGTGAATATTATTGCGAAGTATGTTTTACATTTGTAACAATAGTTACAAATGTGCATAAAATAAAATCTTTAAAATATTCAATAAAATCTTAAATAAAATCTTTGCCACTCTTTCTTTAACCAGGAGCAAATGATGCCCAAGATAATTATAGAAATATAGCAAAAGTTTATCAAAGAATCAGAAATTGAGAAATTTTGGCACTGAAGCTTATGATGAGTGATGTTTTTATCCAGGTTGCATGCTCAGTCCTGCTTTCATTGCATAAAAGAGCTGATACATGTTAAATCTGTCATGGTTCATACTCTTCCAGTTGAAATGACATGAAGATATGGAGAGTGAGACGCCAGTTGAAGTATCAACCTCATCATTTGATTGTGGTTAAAAATAATGAAGTATACTGTGGTTAATGCACATTGTAATATGTAGAAACAGGCAGCAGAAACATATTGTGTGGGTAAACAAACTACCAACCAAGTAAAAATTTCAAGTAACATTAGATGTAATCTCAGGATTTTTTCATACAATGATTACCTATTTAAAATGCAGCTAAAAATTACCACTTGGTGAAGAAAAAGTAATTTTTATTCCTGAATTGAATGTGACAGACTTGCTCATGGTGCATCCTAATTGAAGCTAAATCTGTCACATCGTTGCCTTACTTATCTTTTTAAAATTCAACTAAAGGACACTTCAGCCTGAACTCTTTGTGACTCTGAAGAGCCCATGGAAAAGGATCATATAGATGAATACTCCACATTATTGTCTTTTAACTCTATTGTTCAAAAGTATTGGGTAGCTAGATCGAGACTAATGGCCACATGCCTGGCATTTGTATATTCCTGAAATAAAAATTTAGTTCCAAATTTTCGCCCAGATAATTTGAGAAAAAATATCAATCAACAGTAACAAATACTAGAATGTTGCATATAGATATTAATGGCAAATGATTAACCTGCCAGTGTTCATTGTTAAAACTATTTGGTTTTTTACAACTTAATAAAGTGTATAAAATCTTTTTTTTAAAAAAAATCAAAACAATTTACTGCATTTTTATATAAAGTAATCATAGAGTTTAATGAATAATTATTTCTAAAAAAATGGATGAAATATTTTAAAATATATATTACAAGCTATATGAGACTAGACAAAAAAGTTCGGGGGTTAACATAAAATCCTCTCCTACAAGATTTTAAAATTCAATGCACAAGCATCTTCAAAATAATCCCCTTGAAGAACAATGCAATAGTGCAAGTGTTCAGGCAACCTCTCATAATACAATTAGAAAGTATTTTGGAGGCAAACAGTAAGACCTGTAATGCATACTTTACCTCATTTAAAAATAAAAGGCAATGCTCCATAGATTTTGTTCTATTACTAAGATGGGCACAGTAGGCTTTGGCCCTCATGGGCTATTGTGCCACTGAGTTTAGCAATGGGAATAAATAAAAGTCACATACAGATATGACGAGTGAATAAACAGGATGGGGAAGCAATTCAATTTCAGTTTTTGGTAAGAAACTGTGTGAATATTCATGAATAAAATGCAGATGTGTTTTTTTGCAGAAAATACCATTGCTCATTTTGCCACATCTAAGGTTACTTACGGTGAACAGAGTGTCTCAAATGGGTGTACAATGTCTAAATAAAGTTCAACCTTCACTGTTTTGTTCTCCAGAATAAATTCTGAAAGCAGTTCTTAGAGACCATAATGTGACTATTACCTCTTTGCCAGAAATTATTAGTCTTCTTTAAATGTCAATACCATTGCACATCCACAATCCCAATATCATAGAATAATCTATACCAGGGGTCGTCAACCTATGGCATGCGTTTTAAATGTGGCATGGGAAGCAATTCTCAGTGGCACTCTACCACTGTGGAAAATTATAAAATAGAGTTAAATCATTATAAAATTATCTATAAATTGACAGCTATTTTAAATTACTGCATCATTGCAGGAGCGATTTAAATGTTTGAAAAAAATTACATGGGATCCACTTTCAGCTTTGATTCCATATATGTATGTAAACAAATTTCATATGAAATATATTTTGAATCCACAAATAAATTGTTCAACAGCTGAACATTTAGAATCATGTGTCAAATTGAAAGTCACAAATAATATACCTGATATTGTGATTTTAAGTACAGCTTTCCAGGGACAAAATTCGCACTAAAATTTTATTTTACTACGCTGCATGAACACTTATATTTTACATTGCTTATGTGTCTTACTTTTATAAATTTTCTTAAAAATGCATAATGTATGTACTATTTTAATTTTTCATTTATATTGAAGCATAGGCATATTTTATGTTTACTAGTTTTAATAAATATTCTTAAAAGACATATTTAAATGCACAGTTTTAATTTTTCACTTATATTAAAGGAATAGTCATATTTTATGTTGTTTATTTTTATGTCAATAAATATATCTTTAAATGATTCATAATTAATATATAATAAAACTCTAAATCTGTATTTTTTTGCTTCTATTCCCTAACTTCTCATGTGTTGCAATGGGAATCAAATTGTTTCAAATATTTCCTATTGCATGGCACATTGAATGACATTGGTAGATTGGTTTGGCACACCACAGCTATAAGGTTGCCGACCTCTGATCTATATCTACCTTAGTATTAGTAAAATTGATGCAGATATTTTGTTCAAACTTTGGAAAATCCATGTTTTTTACACCACACAATAATGGTGACTATCCTAAGAGCAAAATGTCTATCTATGCAATTCAATCAGGTGATATGGGCAAAATTATCCCCAAAACATGGTGGGGGAAAGTATTGGCAGAATGTGTTTGAAACATTATCTTTAACAAGATACTTTTTTCTTTTGCAGATGTGACATCAATCCTTGAACTTTTGGATTCTACTTCATTCAATTTTTACAGTGAATGAGAGAAAACTACTTCAATTAGAATTATTATACTGCATGTAAGATAATATCAAAACTAAAGTCAAAGAAACTTATGGAAAATATATAACAAGAAAAAAAATTTTTGAAATATACATATATATTAAGTTAGTAATAAGAAAAGAGTATAAGTTGGTAAAAAGACAACAGAAATGTATCAGAACATAAATAACTGAAACACATATCTCAAAAAAATTCTAATTTCAATTGAATTTTTAAAAATATTTTAATTTTGATATAACTGCATTGTAACTAAGCTCACACACACATAACTGTTTAATAATAATTATTATTATGAACACAAATATACATAGTTGTAAAGAAGAAATTAGTAAATTATTATTTTGAAGAAAAGCCACTTTATTAAATTTCATTATAAACATATTCCATAAAATTGTCTTGTATCATTTTAATGTAACATAAAATGTAAGTAAGCAAAGAAAAAAAATTGCAATTATGGATATTATTTTTAAAAAATTGTGCATCCATCATACATTTGTAAACAAGCCCGAGAAATTCAAATTTTTACATCAAAGAACAGGAAAGAAACTTGTAAAAAAAAGAAAGAAAGAAAATGTGAATGAAATAATAAAGTCGTTCAATTTCATTGAAAATAAATATATAAATTATAATAACGATAAGCAAATTAAATATATTTAAAATGAATACCCAAAAAGTAATTTTTTTAAAAAAAAATACAATCCTTAAATATTAGACTTGTTTTTGCAACAAACATTGCAAAAACAAATAAATAAACTTTGATACCTATATTGTTACATGAATAAGCATGTGCCTTTTTAAATGGTGCTTCAACCGGAAAGCCCTACCACAAGATGAACAGACGTACGGTCTTTCATCCGTATGTATTCGCAAATGTTGTTGCATGTGCTGTTTAACATAAGTATCATACGAACAAGTAGAGCATTTGAAAAGCTGTAGGTTTGAGAGTATTTTTTCAGAAGATTCAGTCTGCCAGACTTGATATCTTGAATTTTCTAAAAATGGATGAATTATATAAATTTAATGAATAAAAGAAAGTGCAATTTTAAAAATAAAAGGAAAAAAAGGGCGAAATAGTCCATTGTTATACATATTTCTAAGAAATTTTTTTTAATGTTTATTTTAATAAAGCTTAACATCTTTTAAAGATTAATAAACATTTTGAGTAATAAAGTTACTCAATTATAAATATTTTACATAGCATTTCACTTCAAAATCCCAATGACATTAAAAACTATCAAGATAAACAGCTTAATCTTATTTATTCCATTTAATATTAAATATATTAGCCTGTAACAGATTTAAAAAATTCCCAACATATAACTCTCTTTATTTTATTATTTTTTCTCTTGTAACTTGTAAAAACTTATCAAATGTGACATGTTTTTTTAAAGATTTATCAATTATCTTTAATATTAACTCTTACATAGTATGTCCTTACTAGATTTAAAAGAAATATTAAAATAAATATGCTTTAATATTTGAAATATGTCTGGAGAATATATGACAAAAAAATTTTATAGTGTAAGAAAAACAAATGACTATAATAAATTGTTTCAATTAGGGGAGGGGGGATATAAAAAAAATTTCAGCAAAATATTTAAAATCCCAATCTGTACACAAAATCTCGAGTTTGATATCAGGAAACACTTTTAAGTCTCTATAGTAATATAAGGAAGTTCAGACATTTTTTACAAAATGTATTTAAGTACAGAGTTTATTGTAAAAAATCTGCTGGCCAATTTAGTTCAAATTAAATCTTAAATAATAAAGACCCAGAATATACATTAAATTATACTACCAAAAATTATTATGCAACAAAAGTGAAATTTATTAAAACTGTTGCTTAAACTATTGTATAGTTTACCTGTAAAAAAACTAATTTTTCTGCTTTTGATTTTATAAAAAACAAAATTATGTATCTTAAGTTTTATTTTATTTCCTTTTCTTTTACAATAAAAATAGAAAAATAGCTCATGTCATAAAAATTATATTTTTAAACATATTTTTCAATCACAAAAACAAACAAAAAATCAATTTGTTGTTGGTGAATTTCTTAAACAGAAACCTAAATGAGACTGATACTTTATAAAATAATTACATAATCATTAACATCAAATTATTTGTTTTGATGAGTTTGTTTGATGTCTTACAAATATAACACAATCATTTTATTACTGATTCCATAATTTAGAATATCATAATTACACAAAGTTAAGAAAAAGACTACACTAAAACAGAACTTTATGCAATGCAGCATTATTTCAAAAATGTGCACATCTTGCCATTCAATTAGATTAAAAAGCAGCATTATTTCAGAATTTAATAGAACTAAATTCAATCCCGTAGTTGTAGAGGCTCCAAAAAAAAAAGGTCTCAAATTTTATAAAATCGAAATCATATTTTAAATTTTATGTAATTAGCTTGAAAATACATACAAAAAACATATCACTTTTTATAAACAGCTACATTTTTTATAAAAAAACTATAACAATTTTAATGTATTTTTAAAAGATCAAGAAATATAAATAAAAATAGTATCATAGAATGAAGGTATCAATTTAAACTTCAATATTTTAAATCATAATAAAATACATATATGTTAAAAAAGTTATATGTAAAAATATAATAAACACACAAATTTTTAATGGATATAGATGTAGCACAAAATCTATCAATATGTGAGTATAGGAAAAAAATGCTTTAATCATTTTTACCATCTGCAACAAAAAGAAAAATTCTCTTAAATTTAATTTTAAAAAAAAGAATTTTATATTCACAAATCAAAATTTATGAATATTTTATTAATGTAAAGGAAAACTATAATACATAATTTTTAAAAAATGAATCTGTACATAGGTAAGATGTTAATAAAATATTAGTCTTCACTAAAACAATATTTTATATATATACAAAAGGACTTTTATTTAAAAAATATACAGGATCCTACAATACATCCGTGAACAAAATATTACAAACATACAAATAAATATGAGCAATTTTTTTAAAAAAAGAACCTAATCCCACATACAAGTTGAAAAGCTCAGAATAATGAATTTGGAATTAAAATACAATGTACAACCAATTTTCAATAACAACATGATAAATATAAAATCTATATTCCCACTCCCTCGCTTTTTAAATATTATTTATTACAAAAAGTGATTCAACATAACTTACATTAATACAATGACTAAGAACAAATTTCTAACTACTACATTAAGTGAATCATATACTTTTTTGGTATTCTTTGGCAATATGTTCCTTTCAGCTTCTTGCAAAAGAAAACAAGTATAAAATTTTGGTGTTTTAGAATTTTAATTTAAAAAGTACATTTATATAAAATTAGACAAAACAATTTATTTAAAAATATACAATTCCAAATATTAATTATATACTTAATCATGCCATAAGTTTTGATAAAAAAAAATTTGAGATTGTCTGTTGACTCAAACGCAGCAGACGATTTTAAATTTTGTCATTAATAGATTGTCTGCAATATTTTTAAGACAACTGTTGCCTTTCATAGATGCTGTTCTAAATCAGTCAGAGGTTAAATATCATGAACATAAGCATGCATCAGATATTTCTCTGTATTAAAAAAAGAAGATCTTGTCAAATGAATTTTAAGGTTCTTATTTACCTTTTCATTTTTATTGAATACAACAAGAGATTGTCTAATACAAACAGCATTTCAGATTGTAGTAAATGCAATTTTCCTCTGTGAGAACCTAAGCTCTTGTCAAAGGGGTCTGGGTGAGAACTTGTCAAAATAAGATTCTTAACAAACTAAACAGATGAATATATATATAAAAATGTGCTGCACAGTAAACATAGACTGTAGACCAAGTAATTTTTGAAAAATAACTGACCATTTTCTTGCAAAAGAATTAAAATGCCAGTGGTAACTTAAAGCAAAAGCACTGTTGTGGTAGCATGGTCATAATGGCCATACATGAATTCTGTTTATTGATGAAAAAATGTTCTGACATTGATGAATATTTCAATCAACAGAATGACTATGTATATGCAAGGACTGTACAAGAAACTGTAGCAGAATCATCCATATAAGCCAGTAATAACCTTCAGACTGAAGTGATCATTTTGGTCCAGTGGTATGTTATGTGCTTATGGAACCAAAGATATCGGTTTCTGTCCTGCCAGATGTGAGCCACTTCATTGCTGACCCTGGCTAAACTAAGAAATAGCATAACCTTCTGAACTTTCCTGGCACCATCTACCCACATAAAGAGCATCTAAAAAAACTCATCAAACTTGATGTAGCTAACTTGTCAGACTCACTTGACACAACTCCTCCAATCAATAGCAACAACTCATACGCTTGCCATAACAACTATATCATTAATTTGCCTATCCACCGACTCACTAGTGGGGCCATCTATATGATCCAGTAACAATCCTTGGACTGAAGTGATCATTTGGGTCCAGTGGTAAGTTACATGCTTACGGAACCAACAGTACTGAGTTCATAACCGGATGCGGGTCACTTCAAAGCTAAAAAGAAGAAATGCAGGCAAAGAGCTCTTCATCTGGATTCCATAACAATTCGGTGGGGTGTTAGTTAAGAAGGTGTCAGAGAGATTCCTTTTTGCCTGAAAGGAGTGAAAGCCACCAATTTAAATTTAAAGCCAAAATTTATTAAAACAATATCAGAGAACCCGAAGTGAAGCCTCAAACATAAACCTGTTCAATGGAAATTACTGGACTTTTCAAAAGAACTCTTGCTCCTGTGCATGATCAAGATGACCAGTAATGGTTGAAAGATAATGTGCTGGACTTTACAGAGGACAAAATTGGACTTCCCCAGAGTCTGTATTTAAATACAATCAACCGTCGTTGGAGACAAAGGTAATCAAAACATAGCATTTCAATCAGAACAGTCCTGAGAACATTCTTGTAAGGAATGCAGTGATGAAAATTCCTATGGAGATAGTATGTGCCTTGATGGATGGTTGGCCAAAAGGATTTAAGGTCTGTATGAAGTAAAAGATGACCACCATTTTGAATAAAAGATGTAATACACCAAATTAAAAAATAAAGTAAAATTTTAGGAAAATTTAATTTTAAATATGATGACAAAATTTTTTACTTCAACTCCTTTATAATTTATCAGAACTTACAGCACCACTAAGTAGGAAAATTTATATATTGAGCTATCTATATATAATAATAAAAAAGCAAAAAGATGAATGTTTACATAACATGATATTAATAGTATATCACCACACATCTTCAAACTTGCAGAGTTCTAAAAAAAAATAAAACTGCAATGATGAATAAAGTTAAATTTAATACAAATATTTGAAAGAGAAATATGAGATGCTCATTCAGATTTTCTGGGTATGTAAGATAGAGGGAATATTTTTTATGAAAGTAGAATTTCTCAAGATTGAAAATAATCAAAAATACTTTCATAAAATTTACATAGAAATTCTTACTATTATTGTAATATGCATAACCACAGTTAAGTTTCAATTTTTAACTAAAAGAACGATTATTGACAACACTCATATTTTTTATGTGAATATGTCACGATAAAATTAATTCTCTACTGATAGGCACAATCTTGATATATTCCAAATTACTAATAAATTGTACAATATTCCTTGCACACTTCACTTTTAAGAAAAATTAACAAACGCTTTATGATCAAATAAATCTAAGTATAAAGTTGAATAAAAAACCACAAAGGTAAAAATAAATTTTAAAAAATGGAGATATACAGTATATCAATCATAAAAATATCACAGGCTGAAATACATAATGAGGAAATTGTGAATGATAAAAGAAAATGCCAACAATTAACACAATATATAAATTAATATTAACCCCTTAACCGGTTTTTGCTGTACAAGTACATAGGTTATCCATAGTTGGTAACAACTGATTTGTCTATATTTTTAATTTTAATAAAGAAATTATCTAGTTTTTTAAAAAGAGTATATACCCATGGGAATACAATGCTTTTCATCAGAGTTTTTCTTTGTGGTGAAAGCTGAAATTTTATCTTAGATGAAGGTGAAAATTATATATATATAAGACTACATTTTCATTCTATTGCATGCAATACTTGTGTATTCAGACAGGTGGAGTACTTTATTTAAAAAAAATTATGGATGAAATAAGCAAAAAAAATATAGTTGACTCTTGATAATTCAAACCTTTAATAATACGAACCTCTCGATAATTTGAAGTATATACTCAGTCCCTAGAAAAACTCTTGATATTTCAAACTGAAACAATACGTTTTGGTACACTCAATAATTCAAAGTAAAATCTGTGGCTGGTCAGACAACAAAACACACAATAATTCGAAGTTATCTCATAAAATTCTTGACAATTGGAACACTCACTATCGTGTACAGTCCTGTAGCAAACAGGTTGGAGCTTACAAGTTTTGTGTTGTATTGTCTTTGCGTGTCTCCCCTGTAAAATAGTCCCTTTAATGACCATCTGTCTGCTACCCCTTTTTAGTGTTTTCCAGTTCATCAAGCAAAAATACACTTTTATTGCTTTCCTTCTTCCTGTGGACTATATTCTATGAGTTTCACAGAGAAACACTCAATCACAATTGTTGCTTCCACTGATATGAAACAGACCAAGACAATGCACAGTTTGTAGCTCAAAAAGAAATGAAAATGGAATCAGAAAAGAGGAAAGATATTTCCACTCTAATTACAATGTAAGACTTTGCATTACCTTATGCTTCAAATTACACCACACAACAACAAAAAAACTTTCCAATAGTTTGAAAAAATGCAAACATGCAACATTTTAGTAAGTATGAAACATTTTTTCCCCCAAGATGTATGAAAAATTCTTCATTGCATGTCAAGTGTACTTACAAAAAGGAGACATTTACGGGATTTTGTGTTCTATAAAATTATAAATAAAAAAAAAATGCAAAAAAAAATTACAAATTAATATAAAACTCTTTGATTTTCTTATTTAGTTATTTTGTTTAATTACATTAATTTTTTCAATTAATTATAAAATAAATAAAATATATTAATTATTAATAAAAAATTGCCTTTTTAATAAATATTTTGGGTTAAAAACTTCGCCAGTTAAGGGGTTAAGCTATAAATTTACTTCAAACAGAAAATGAAGAGATAAAATTTATTTAAGAAAGACAAAATCTAATATAAATTTAAGATGAATATTTGGTAATTTTTTTTAAAAATAAGTATATAATATTTTTTTTAAATAAAACATTTATCTCCCATGCATAAAAATTACATTTACCGAGATAGTTCAAATCCTTATAAGTAAAAATAAATAAAAGATAACTTTGATGATAATGATATTTTTTAAGTTATTACAGTTAAAAGAATTTAGAGTATCTTGATTATGCATTTTTAAAACATAGTTCTTAATACTTCAAAGAAGCAAAATAACATACAGTGGTAAATTTAACATGCTTCATTTCAAATATTTTTCATACAATAAATGTTTAAAATAGTAAATTATCCCATATAAAGCTAAGTTTTTATATAATGAGTAAATGCACTTAAATTTACATCTGTTTCTGATGAACAATCATGTGCTGCTTCAAATGGTGCTTCAGTCGAAATGTATTTCCACAACATGAGCACATAAATGGTCGTTCTCCAGTGTGAATTCTGACATGGCGCTTAAGTGTAGCTGCATTTGAAGCACTGTAAGAACAAACTCGACAGACAAATATGGAGCCTTGCTTTGATCCAGGCTTTGTGTAACGGTAAATCAATGGCTGTTCACTTATACCATCTTTAATTACTTCACCTGTAAAAAGCATTACAAAGAGAGGGTTCAAAATTCAGCTTAAAAAAGCATAATGTTATTATTTTCATTTAAATAAAAATTTTAAGTACATGATCGCATAAATATAAAATACTTTTCATTAAAAATATTAACATAATAAATACCCTTTACAGTACAGAAATATATTAATACTGTACAGAAGATAATTAACAAAATACCTTATTCTTGAAAATAATATGCAACCATTTATATAATAATTATAGTAAAATTTTTCAAAATTTCTCTTACTTTAAAATAATTTTCAAATAAGAAAAAAAATTATTCAATAAAAAATTAATGGCCACTAATATTTGTATATGTTTGATTTTTTTGAAAAACATACGTAGCCAAAAGATTTATAATTATGTTTAATTTTGTAGGACTACCCAATTCATTTTAAACTTTTTGAAACAAATTCATTTCCTACAAGAAAAAAACTCCTTATTAATGCAATTAGAATTGATTGGTTAGTTCATATCAATTAAATTACTAATGCTTAATTTGAAATTGGAATACTTTAAAATGCAAGAATGAAACAGTATAAATATTTTTTTTTTTTAAATCTATTCAAGAGCACTTTTTTAGTTCATAAAACAAATTAAGAGATTTTGTGCACAGATAAATTTAAAATAAAAAAAATCACAAGATAGGTTAAATAATAATTATACATCCTTACTTTTATATTATTTTATAATAATCTTGTTTGTCAATTCTATATATATACATATATCTGAGCAATAGCTTTAACAAAAATTATATAATAATATCAGTAATTAATCATACTATTTTATTTATTAAATAAAATATTTAAAACTAAATGGAAAAATAAATATTTAAATGAACTCCCCCATCTTTTATGCTATCTTCAAATGCAAATATTGGGACACTTTAATATAAAAATATAAGCAAAATGTTACACTTTCAAATTAATTGTATGCCAACAATTATACATCAAAATTTTGACTTATAGCAATCTATTTACACTACAAATAAAGGCTTTTGCAAATAAAAAAGATATATCAGAAATCAGCTTAAAGACAATTATTAAATATTTTTCAGGGCAAAAAATTTGACAAAGGTTGTTAAAGGTATGCGATCAATAAAAAAGTTTCTTAAATTCAAAACAATCTTCATATGCCATATAATAAAAATTCTACTTTTTTTCTTTTGAAAGAAATTTTACCTTAATAATACATATCAAACATATTTAACAGACAAATTTTTTCACATGCAAATCTAATTCCCCCAGAAAAGATTTTTTTTTTTTACAATTTTGTCATTATAAAAAGGCAGTCAGTCATTCTGTTTTTCACACAGCTTTAAAATGTAAAGTAATGTACTATTACAAGTATTTTATAGTAAGATTGGCAATAACATATTAACTTCATGCCATTGGTGACTTCTGACAAGTTTCAATTTTTGTCTGCATCACAAAATGTTACCATAACTCATAAAATCTTCAGCAGTTAATCTGACATGAAGTTACATTTTGGCAATAAATCAGAGGCATGAAGTTTGTACATTAATATCAAAAAATCATTTAAGCATGAATTTACTGGGACTATCTGCAATATTAAATTAATGACATGAAAAACATTTTTTATTGAAGGTATATCACACAAAAATATAAACATTAAGTTATTCTCATCAGGATGTATAGTTCTAAATTACTTAAATATGGGGAGCAGTAGGTAATAGTGTACACATAGCTACTTACAGAGGTGATCAAAAAATGTATACACACTTTAAAACTGAGTAAATGTTAATGCTCTAAGTTTTTGAGATCACATTGCATTAAGTTGTAAGAGTTGGTATTAACAGTTGGCGTTAGTGTTTCGACATGTTCAACAATTGTTCAGCGACAGATGGCTTAAGTGTTTTAGTAGGCAAAGTGAGATCATGGTGCAAGTATGTCTGACATTCAAGCAGCAAAAAAGCATTTTGAAAGGGTATTGGAAGTTAAAAAATATCAGTGAAGTGCAACGAAATTAGAAGCAACAATATGGAATGGAACAACCAACACGCTTAAGCATTGCTCGTATTTCCAATAAGTTTGAAATTGATGGAACAACAAAGGATATGCATAAGAGACAATCAGGCTTGCCCCACTCATCAACAAGTAAAGCATCTTCCATTGGGGAGGGTTAGATTCACTCATATGGTCACCACAAAAATCGACATCACAATGTACACATAAAACAGGCATGAGTAAGCATAGATTGTATTTTTCAAAGACCAAAATGGAGAGTTTACATACCACAATTGTTGCACACAGCAAACGAGAATGACCCAGACAAAACTCAGTTTTGTGAATGGTACCTCCCACAGGTTGAAAATGATGCAAATTTTTTTTTTTGATGTGGTCTCTTACTTATGGAGTTATCTCATGAATGTGGTGTACAGCAAGAAATTGTGCCCACCAGAGAAACTGCACTCTATGATATTGAAATTGCTAATCCTGCAATTCCTGTAGCTACTCTAAGTGAAGTCACAATAATGTACAACATCAAGCTCAAAAATGTTTGGAGGTGGATGGATTATAGTTTGAACACTTATTGTAACTTTGTTATTTATATTCCCTGCAATACTTATGATAATATATACATTTATCTTCTTTAGAATGTGTATACATTTTATTTTATCATCCCTGTACATAGCACTTTTTAGAATCAAAATTGATGTCCAAAGGTTTCAGTTTAATAAACATAAAAAAACAGTATTTAAAACCCTTAAAATTTAATTAAAACATATAAAAAAGCACTAGACATCAAAATTTTCTCAATTTCAAATATATTATGCATATGTTATATTTTCAGAACAATCAATTAAAAAAATTAATGAAAATTATACATAACAATTACAAAAGTAATAAGCTTTATAAATACAATAATTTAAATTGAATAAAATTAAATTAAAAAACTTTTTATTGAAAATATATTTAAAAGTGTAAAAAAACTGAACTATTCACAAATAACATATTGCAAATTAGAAAATAATATATGCTGAAAACAAACACACACACATAGAAATTAATTTTCATTTAGAAATATACAAGATAATTCAATAAGGTAGGAAGAATGTGAATACCATTTTATAAAGAGTTTCTTAAATAATTGTGTTTACATATGAAATTAAAATAAGTTTGTTAAATTATTAACTTTCTTGATTAGATAAACACATATCTGTTAAATGTCAGTAATAGTATTCCAAGCAATCTCAGTAACAGTATTACAAGTATTTATAGTCTGAGTAAACAACATTTTCATTTTAATAGTTTTAAGAAAAATATTTCAGTAAAAAAATAAAACCTGATTCAAATTGAAAACTGAATAGTTGCATTTAAGCCAATAAATTTAAACATTTCAAGTTACTATTTTTGGAAGGAAAAAATACAGTATGCAAAATATAGTATCTAATAATATAAAACTGAAATGTTAAGAAAAAATTGTTCTCATATGGATTAGGTATGTTAAATAATCAAATATGTTAAACCATACAAAATATTAACTAGCCATAAGATCTACTATTCACATTAATCCTTTAGATAAAAATTCCCAAATTAAGAATTTTTTTTTTCAATTGGTGTACAGAACAATAAGTGCTTCATTGCAGAGGTAAAATGTAAAAATATAAAAAATTGCAGTTTAATTTGTACCTAATAAAAAAGAAAAAATATATTAATTAATACACATTTTGAGAGAATTTTTTTGGGGGGGGGGATTAAATAAATTGTAATGTTTAACTGCTATCTGATAAAAAATTCAGATATAAAAATATCCATTAGCTGGGCACTAGAAAATAACTGCCAAGCTTAAAAATAATCTAATAAATTATTTTATACTTTATTAAATATAATAAAAATAAAAGTCCTACAGTTTTAGTATTTTAGTACACAGCTTATTGGTTATAAGGTCTATGAAGCCAAACTCAACAACACACAGAAAACATGCCAAGTTTTTTTATCAACATGTTTTTTAATTTAATGTGTTCATATAGATCAGTGGTCCCCAAACCCCATAGTGCTGGAGTCCACAAGGAACATTAATTTTTTTTTCATTTTATTTACTGTGGTGTTTCTCATGGGTTTGTGATTTTTTTTATAGATATTACTTTATATTCCATATTAAATCCCTTTACATTCATATTTTGGTTAATTATTTTATTTTGAAGACATGTTCTAATACAATTAAATTAAAATTATCAAATCAAAACAATTTAAAATAAAAATAATCAACATGCCCACCTCAGTGGGTCACAGTAAAATTATCACAAACTTGACCGGTCTGCCACGATAAAAAGGTTGAGGAACAATGATATAGATGGCAACACAGATCCCGAAAATCAATGAGTACCATAAAAATTTTAATTTCAAAAATGTACATTGCTATTGTTTAAATTTA
The DNA here is from genome assembly GCA_019973975.1 of Trichonephila clavata. Lineage (NCBI taxonomy): Eukaryota > Metazoa > Arthropoda > Arachnida > Araneae > Nephilidae > Trichonephila > Trichonephila clavata. The sequence goes on along the minus strand of BMAO01015109.1, from coordinate 51,587 downwards.
TATCAACCAAGTTCAATATTAAACCCTGGGCTGGGCAAGCTCGACTCAGCCTTTCATCCCTTCAGTGGGTAAATAAATGACTACCAGCTTACTTGGGAACTAAACACTGGGGTTTTTGTGTCAGACTGGCCACCTGACCAGAACACGTACTTATCCATCTCAGCGCCCAATGTCTTGTATACTGAGTTGGGCACAGTAGGCCTCAGCCCTCATGGGCTGTTGTGTCATTGAGTTTAGTTTAGTAAATTCAATATTAATCTTTAATATGAATGTTACGAATTTTGGTACTTTTTGGTTAACGTTTCATGCATAATTCTATAGTAAAACAGCAATTATAAGTCACATTGAAAACAAATGCTATAGTTTCAAAGGAATATTTCTATAATCCTTTATTATTAAGCAAAATGAGCAAGCTTTGTTTCTCCAACATAATTTGAAACTATTGCAAATTGCATATTTTTACTTCTGCAGTTTTATACTTGCCATTGTTTTACATATTCATTTTGGATTTAATAAAACAGTCATGATTTTCATGAATCATGTCTATTATCTAGCTTTCTATTCATATCTTCAATTGGATTCCACATCATTACTTTAATTTTGTACACAGATATATTCCATTACTAAAAAAAACTCCAAACTCTTTTAGTTCCTATAAAATAATAATAATTTAGAATATGAAGTCACAATATATAAGAATATACAATAATTGATATTGTTATAGAGACCACAGATTGACACCTGCTTTTCTAAGTTTTACTTCTTTATCCATTAACAATTGGAATATATAAGTCAAAATTTGGCATATTATGTATATGTTGCCATTTTTGTGATTTAATGATCCCTAAACATAATAGCATATAAGTAAAATAGAAAGAAAATAACACTAAATTCAAACTAACCACAGATAACTGATTCAAGATATTTGAAAATGGCATTACATATTTATAATATTAGCAACTAATATAGGACAGAATTTGTGGAGTGTTTATTATGCAATTGATAGTATGGTCACTTGACAGATAAGTATCAAATAATTTTCATTGACATTAATAATAAGCATAGCAAAATTCATATAATAGCTTTAAAAATAGTCAGTAATGTAAATGAAGCAAAAAAAAAAAAAAAAAAAACTCATTTAATGTTAAAATAACATTTTGAATATTAGGAAATAAAATTTGAATTACTCACAACAATAAAAATCAGGTTAACTATGCATTTTTTAAGAGCTTATATTTCTATGCTAGAATTTAATGAGTCTCTCTCTCTCTCTCTCTGCTGACCATATATTCTCATACTTGTATCCAAAATCATTTAGTTACAAAAACATCAGTTACAAAACAGGGTTAAAATAAACAATTTTTTCAAATTTGGTACTTATCAATTATAGGGATGATGACATCAAGCATAGCAACATGAAGAAAACGTCTAATTCTATACTGTCACTAGGTTTGTACCTAACTGGATAACATCCACTAATGTTCATGTTGCACCAGAAATAAACTAGTGCCAAACATTGCACTAAAATAAGACTCCATAGTATCAACACATTTTTCTGGAGAAAAAAAATTCAAAAGGTTTTAGTTAATTATTTTAAGAAAAAGATTAAATGTTTCAAAAATCATCTAGTCTCTAAAGCTCATAAAATTCTAAATTTTTATTCTTTTCTAATGCATGAACATATGACTTTTCTCCAAGTTAAAAAGTTTAATTTATCAAACAAAAGACCAAAATTTTTTTTAAAAAAAATTTAAAGAATGAACATTTTACTAAGGGAAATTTATATTTACTGCTCGGCTCTGTCAGGCTTTTTTAGAGGCCACATCTAATCTCTTACTTTTCAACAGGGCCGGAAAGTCTTTCCAGAATTTCATAGGTATGAGGTTGATCAAGTCTCTCCCTGTCATATTCTGAATTTTTTGAGTTTTACATATGACAAGGTTTTAAGAAATCCTATTTTATTTCTGGATTTTTTGGTTTCATGAAAATGGTGTAACTGAAAGCTATACCATCTGGAATAAAAAACAACAACACAACATATTAACTCCAAGCAATAAATGATAAATAAATCAAGAAAAATATGTGAGCTTATTAAATATCAAGCAATCAGATAATTTAGTGGGATTCAGATAAATATTTTGGCAATAATACCATTTCAGTTTATATCAGTTCCAAAATTTTGAATATAAATTTTAATGTATTATATGTAAACTAACTGGAGGAGAAGTTACACCCTGTCCACCTAATGGCAGACCATCCCCCATTGTTTAAATTACACAGCCGTTCATATCCATCCCTCAAATTTTAAAACTGTAATTTACATATATTATGTAGTTCTACTTTTTTTTCAATGTATTATAAGCAGGAAAAAAAATTATTTTCAAGCCTTCTTTTCTGCATTTCAAAATGGTTTTTCAATTCAGTCATTTTTCAAAAACAATGCTCCAAATCATTTTTTCCTCTAAACTGCAATAAATATTTTTGTCTTTGCTTCTGCAATTTGGAACCATAATATTAAACAGGACTTACTGCCTTTTTTATTACTGTTCTCGTGTGCGAGATAAATATATATAAATTTATTACATCATGACGAAAAACTTCTTATATCAGTGCCGGTTTATCAATTGGGCGCCCAGGAGGGCACGGATAGGCTGGATTAAATAGATTTTCTGGTGATAAATTTCAACCTTCCAGTGAAAAAGGCGGGCCTGTACATCTGGGCCGAGGGCCCGAAATGAGCTTAAATCGGCACTGTCTTATATATAGAGAAATATGTTACATTATTAGAGGATTTGTTCAATAGTGAAAATGAAATGCAGTTTGACATGTTTCAAAACCATAGTTGACTCAGAAAATATTAAACAATTTCACTAATCAAATGGAAATGACAAGAATAATTTTTCTCCGAGATTAAGTATGTTTTCCCCCCCAGATTAATATCTTGCATTTCGATTTAAAAAGATATTGAAAAACGAAACCCATTCAGGATTTAAAAAAAACATAAGGAGTTCTTGACTAATTCAACTTTTATGTGCATATGCGTTTCTCTAATTACACATAAACTAAACTTGTCTATGTATCCCTCTTAATAATGGGGGAGGGGAATTAGTTTACTCACACTTCTTATTCCAAATTTCAAAATAATTTGTTGGTAAATTCGGTGAGAGAGAGATGATAATAAATATTTTCACTTCAGTTCCAAATGTGGTTTGTAACTAAAGTTCTAATGAATTCTGTTCATCAACAGATAGCGCTAGTGTGGTTTTAACGTTCTTGTGTGTGTTGATTTTGATTGCATTATAAATGTGAGCTCAACTTTTTTTTGTATTCTAAATAAAATAAATAGGTACTTATTTATCATACTGATAAGCAATTTCAATTTCGCAAGTTCAAAAAATGTCTTCAAATGCTGTCATCATTATTTTTATAGTGTTCGAACATGCATGAGTACGATTTCCACAATGGACAAGTTCTACTTTGTAAACAACAACATTGAGCCGAAACCGAATGACTTCCAATCCTACCTCAGGAGTAATGTTATCTATGTGAAAACATTGAAATTCAACTGAGTTTTTCAAACATCTAATGCATGCTTGTCTAAAGTGCGGCCCAAAAGCCTTTAAAAATGCGAACCAAACGAAAATTATGAAAATATTTAAATGTACACATTTTTATTTAAAAATTGTTTGTCAATAGATTCGTTCACTTTTATTTTGAAGTAAAAAGTCAAATAAAAACATCTTAGTGTGCCATGAAAATTTAAGCCAGAAATTTCAGAAAAAGGGGCCTCCGAACTGTGCAACTTAAATGACGATGAAAGGGTTTTTCTTTTCTATACAAAATTGTTCAGCTATCATAACCAATGGAACCTCTGCTATGGTTGGTAAACATGGGGGACTCATTAAAATGGTTAATAGTGAAGCCGTCACTGCCGGCAATACGATCTTGGTGGCATATTATTGTATTGTACATCAGGGCAATTTATGTGGAAATTTTTTTAAAATGGAAAGTCTATTAAACGTTATTATAAAAACCATTAACTTTATAAGAGCAAAAGTACGTAATCATAAGCAATATCAAGAGTTTATTAAGGTAATGGTCCCTGAATTTCCAGATGTTATTTATTATACAGAAGTAAGATACTCACAGTAAGGAGAAAATGCTTAAAAGATTTTACAATTTGAAAACTGAAATACAATTATTTATGGAAACAAAAGGGAAACCTGTAACTGAATTTGCAGATGAAGAATGGGTTTTAGATTTAGCTTTTTTAGTAGACTTAACAGAACATTTGAATGATTTAAATTTGACACTTCAAGGAAAAATTCAATTTATTAATAACATGTTCAAAACAATAACAGCTTTCTAAAACAAGTTAAAATTTTGGCACAATAAAATAAAAGTAAAAGATTTGACACATTTCACTACTTTGTCTGCACACGTAACAATAAGTTGAACAAAATATGTATAATATGCTGCATTAATTTTCGATTTAATTCAAGAGTTTGAAAGAAGATTTCAAGATTTTCGGAAAAATGAAGAGTATTTCGGCATATTTTCAACCCCGTTTTCTCTAAAAATAAATAAATTACCTTCAAATCTTCAAATGGAATGCATTGAACTGCAAAGTGGCATTCAACTGAATAAGCTTCTTTACACTGGAGTTTCATATAAAGATTATCTACCCCGCGATAAATATCCTCATTTTCACAATCATGCTTTATTGATGTCTTCAACTTTTGGCAATACCTATATTTGTGAACAATTATTTTCAAGAATGAAGCATAGAAAAAACAAAAACAGACAAAGATCACTAACAAACATCTTGTAAATGCACTAAGAAATTCAACTTCGTCTATTAAACCTGATATCGATTTGCTTGTTCAACACAAAAGCAAATTCATCCATCTCATTAACTGGATTTTTTTCTATCTTTATGAAATCCAAACTAAATGTAAATCGAACTTTTACAAATTTAAAATAAATATGTATATATCCATGTCTAATTCAAATTAAAGAAATATATAATAAAAAGAAGTTATAATTTATTATAATAAAATTACATAGGGTTAATTTTTATCTCAATTTGCTACAAAAAATATTGTATGTGCGGTCCAGACAAAATTTTTTTTTGCAATGCGGCCCACAAGTTGTCATACCACAGACACCCATGATCTAATGCAAGTTTTTGAAACTTTTTTAAACTGTATGGATAGAAGATGATCTGTAGAGTTCAGATTCAGGATTTTATGTTATTTATATTTCAGTATCTTTTCTAAAATTCCTTGTTAATTGTTTAGCTCAAAGCAATAGTGATTTTGGTATAACCGGAAGAAAAAAAGGGTATTAATGACTGCAGTGCCTCCATAATAAGCTTTACCATAGAACTAGTCCATTGATTGTTTTTGCGGCACTTGGTGATTTTTTTTCTTTGATTTTACGAAATTATACGATGCTATAATGCATAAGAACATTTTATTAGATTTTCTAAGAATTTATTATTGTATTTTTTATTATTATAACAATCGTAATTTAATTCTAAGCTTGATTCCTATTGGTAGTCTTAGATCTTATGTCTGGCTCTTATCGCATGCTTTTGGGTTTAGTACTTATTTCTTTATTAGTGGCAGCAACATTGCGCCCTACATAGTAAACCCCTTTCAAATCATTTTGATTCTTTTGCATTTGAACAACTTGTAAGGGATGACCCCTGACATTCATTAGTGATTGGGAGTTAGAATGAATACTAGCTATAATCACACAACACAAATGTAATTTATTAATCTTTTAACCCGGCATCACTCGCGTTAAAAAAAAACGACCTTAAGTTCTTGCGCAGGATGTGTCATATCTAAGGGTATTTACCTTGTGTTTTTACCGTAAAATTTGTATACAAAGGGTTAAAAGGAAGAAAAGTAGGAAGTACATCATGTTTATTACATTTGCCACAAGTAAATTTAGTTTTTCTGTTCTTTTTATAAGGGTATTCAGTGCATTGTTTATACACTCCTTTAATCGCGTCGTGAGTAATCTGTATCTTTTTCAAACTAAACATGTAGGAGTAAGCTTCTCTATTCCTTATATTTAAAAATTTAGAAATCTCTTTTTTATTTTCTCTTATTTTGTCTTGGCAATATTGTTTTTTTCAAAAGTTCATCTGAAAGTGGATAAGATGTGTACCAGATATCTCCTTTAAAATTACGTTCTTCTCAAATGTTTTCGTTTCTCTACATATAAAACATTCATTTTCAGCAGTGTCTCCCTTTTCCTGATCTGGATCGATTTCAGTGGAGGAATCATATTTGCTTTTATACTCTTCATTTGCTTTTTCCTCATCATAACCGCGAAGAGAATTTCTTCATTCGAAAATACTGTTGTACTATATCTATTAAATACTGTATTTTTTAAATTACTTAAATATCACATTTCTTCATCATAACTACAATAACACGCCATAGAATAAGGAAGATTTTAAAGCGTACTCACGTATTAAAAAATGTAACTCAACTTCACGCGCAGGGTGTGACACACCCAAGGGAATGGTATCCAAAGATCTATTTTAAAAATTCGCTGACAGGCTTGATACCCTTGAAGGTTATGACCTTAAAGTTAGCTAGACCAGGAATCATCCATTTTCCAAAAAAGGTTTAAAAGAAGCTTTGAAAAAAGTTAGACGGTGGGTATGACACACCCTGCGCGAGTAGCGCCGGGTTAATAAGTCTCACAAACCCTGAGGAGGATATGCACTTATATTAAAGTATTGGAGCAACAACGATGAGGTATTTAATATTTATTTATGAGTAGAATCACTTACTTTTAGAACGTTTGATAATTTGCGTTCTACATAATCGTAACTCCTATCTCAAATAATTGAATTCTGGTCTATTTGATTCTAATTCAAATATCTTATTGGCTGAAACGTCAATTATCAATCTTGTATATAAATTAATTAATCAACGAGTCGTTCTCGTCTAGCTTTCAATTACTTTACGTTAATCAATAACTTCTATCATCTTACTATTAACCTCTCTCTCTTTCTCGAACCTAAAAGTTAATGCTTAAATATACGACATGATTTACATAAACCGTTTCTTCTTCTTCAGTAGAAAGTTTTCAATAGAACTTTATTTAAATTAATAGATTTTCCCTAAGAGGATTAATAAGAGGCAAGCGAATAGACCCGTTACATACTGATTTCATTAAAATAACTTTAATATTTTTAATCATTTGATAATCAGAGACCATGGGTAACCTAGTGGATAGAGCATCAGATTCCAGACAGGAGAGCTTGGGTTCGATGCCTGATTCCACCAAATATCCTCCTAGTACTCACGAAATACGTCCTGGTTAAATCAGTGGGTCCAAAAGTCTTGCGGGCGATTGCAGCAGACATCACGGGGGCCGGGTTTTGGAGAATATTTCCTTCCCCTCTAGACCATGCCTAAATTATGCAGGGGGATATAGGTGGTGAAGCCATCTATCGTGTAAGACCAACCTGTCGTTAGCTCTTGCAATTTTCCTTTGGGAAGGATACAACAACAACATTTGAGAATCAAGAAATTTCGTTTTAAAAAAAATTCAAAATCGCTTTTTTTTCATTGATTTCTACATTTCCAAGACTTTTATTCCTGTTCAATCCTATTGAGAATATGATCTAACGACGAAATACGGCGATTATCACCATATATTCTCAATTCCTCCATCCAGTAGTTCAATGAATAACGAGAACCACGTTAGTAACATAATCAGTAAAATATAGCATGCCGCCCATCCGGTATAGTGGTTAGCGACGCTGACTTTGGTGCCGTAGGGCCAGGGTTCAAATCCCGGAGAAGACATGGATGTTTGTAAATGTATAGTGCCTTCGCGACAGGGGGTACTCTAAATAGCCGTCGAGCCGCAAGTCCTCTCGTAAGGTTGGTGGAAGGGGTAGAGAGGTGGGAGGCCCCGGACCACTCTTAAGGCCCGTTTACATGGACGAAAATTGCCGGCAATATACCGGCATGACATGCGACCCGGGAAAATCCAGGGTCGAAAAGGAGGTTTGATTTTTGTACCCGCAATGGAGCAGGGGATTTGGGGGTAAAACGCCGGAGCGTTTTCTAATTTTCCCATGATGCATTGAGCTAGATTCATTTATTCCAAGATGGCTGCTGTTGTGGAATGAGTGCGTTGCTCAACTAAAGAGAGAAATACAGCTCAAAATACTATTTTCAATGCTGTAGCTAGTTTTATTTTAAATATTTGTTTGATTCAAATGCAGTTTAGTATTTTATTCTTAAATGTTGGTATAGCTAGAATGATTCTTGAAAATTGTGTATTGAACTATTTAATATTTTCTCAATGTGTATATTGTTATACGAAAATTTCTGAAGTTTTTGACTTAATTTATTATGTGTTGCTCTCTTTTAATTCTTGCTTACTTCAAGCATTAATAAATAGCTTGATTAGTAACTTATAAAAAAGTTAGAAAATTTATTATGTATACTTTCCTTGCTTTCAAGACATTAGTTTTCGAGATTAATTTGAAATTATATTGTAATAATTCTTATGGCTGTACACAATAAAATTGCATTTTTTTGTTATTTTTCCTGATTTATCTTATTGAGTGTTTCCATATAAGAAAAAAAGTAGTACTATCTTTTTATTAAATAACTCCATATTGAAAAAAATTTTTTACTTTGAAAATTGTTTAAAATGTGATATAACCAATAAATAGAATTAACTGTTTTATATTCACATTCCCATAAATTTATGAAGATAAGCGCTTAAAAAGAAAATTTATTTTTCCTAAAATCTTCAATTTTAATCCATTTAATTTTTGTCATTAAAGCGAATCATGATTTACTGAACCAAAAGATATCCTTTTATATACATATTGAATTGAATGGTCAAGTACAAAATTATTTTTTTAAAGTAGGCTAAATATTACTTTTTTTCTGCTCCAAGGGTTAAATATAATCCCTCAATTATGAAACATACTATGAACAAGTTCTTATGAAAATATTGTACATTAAGGAAAATACACACTTTCTTACAAACAAAAATTAATTTAGCTTTTTAATTAAAGTTGGTTAATATGAAAGTTTTTGATTAATAATTAGGAATTCTTCTGAGATTGAAATGAAATAGCTTTTAACATCATTTAAATGTTTTGGGCATTTAAAATAATCTGACAACAAACAAACATTGGATATGTTTTATAGTCTCTGACTTCCTTTATAATTATTACCCTTCAAAAGGTTTGAACTTTTTAAAGAAATGTTTGTCTCCAACATTCAGAAAGAAAGAAATTTGACTTTTTTTGTATAAATTAAGAAACATGTTTAAAGAAATAGGCTTTTTAATAAAATTATTTTATAGTAGATTGAATTAAATTGTTTTCACGAAAATTTCTCTTATACAGAAGCAGAAAATTCTTATTACACAGTAGTTTTATTTAGTAATCAAACTCATTTTAATATACATCATTTATTGACACTTAATTTTAACATTACATGAATGCACTATAAGTGAATAAAGCATTTCATGATATGGTATATAAATCAGACTCTGTGGATGTAACACTATACTATAAGGACAAATCGAGGATCTAACTGCAAATATTCAACGTGCATAATACCTTGTATAATTAGCACATCTCGATTTTTATCTTATTGATAATATCTAATAAATCTCTCTGGAAATCTTATGAATGGCTTTTTGAATTTATTTACAACAAAAAAGTATTAATTTTAAAAATATTTACAAAGAATATTAAATGTCATCAACCCAAACAAATAAAAGGACACAGTAAAAAAAATTAAAGAAAATCATCTCCTAAATCAAAGATTAAAAAGCAAAAAAAAGGTCAAATTATGCAGAATTTCTAAAATTTTCATTTTATATATACATATATAAATTATTGTACAATAATTTTAACTTTGTAAAAATAAGGAAATAATCTTTAAATTCAAAGGACAAGTAATTGGGTTGTCTGTTCTTTAAAATTAATTAAATCTACAAGAAAAACAGCCAGCTATGTGAAATATACCACACATAGGAACTAGAAAGAAAAAACAGGAGATTGCATTATGTTATCTACAAAACTTTTCATGGTATTTTTGAGAAATTGTATATGGTATGGGCCCAGATTAAATGAAATATCGTAAGAATTTTGAAATTTCAGATCTCTTGCAAACTGGCAAAGTTATAAAATCCACTTCTATACAGTCAACTTTCTGAATTTATGTAAAACAAATTTGAATACTGAAATCATGCAACTTATAGAAAAAAGTTGAATAAAAGAAACAAATACACATATAAAATGGCAATGTAACTATTTTTTATAAAATATCTCTATACACTTTTTTTTCATGTCCTAAAAATACAATAAACCTTCGTATAACAATTGTTCATAACTGTAAAGTTACATATTAAATACTAAAGCTTAAACAAAAGGCAATATTTGATTTTTTTTACACTGAACATACCAACACTTAATGCGTACCTATACTTCTACCTGTTACTGTATGTATAGTGTTAAATATACTTCAGTTCATCCAAATTTAAACTTATTTGGAGAAAAGCATTTACATGTTATTTCGTTATCACTGATATTCAATTAAAGTATCTTTTCGTATAATAAATTTATACTTTAAAAAAATGGAAGATGAAACGACATCAGGAAAAAAGATTCAGAATTCTCGCTCTGAAAATTAACTTTTGAAAATATATTAATAAAGTTAGACTAAATTAATTAAAATCATCATTATTTCAACAAGTTGCCAAAGTTTATCATTAATAAATTGTGCTCAACTCTAATGAAAATCACAATTTGTATTAATTGTAAACAAGATTCTTTTACCAGGGCAATCCTAAATTTCATGAAACTTCTCAGTTCCCCAAATTATACATGAGCAAAATATTAAAATACTTCAAATTTTCTCTAAGAAATGCTAAATTAGTACTCATACCATTCCAAAATTAGGATCATTTGTTTTTAAGTGCTGACTAATTTCGCCAACCAAAAAGACATCACGAATTTAAAAAAAAATTAGATCACTATTATTGTTACTGTGATCAGGAACTGGTTCCACTATTGGCTGTATATCGCAGCATTTGGCGGGTTTTTTATTTGAAGAAATTGGTCGATATTATACTATATGCAAGCGCCCCAAATTTGTCTTTTCAACATACGTCACACAAAAATGTCAGTGATTTTGGACGATTAATCCCTTAATTTTGAAAAAAGCTCTCTGAAATTACCTTTTTTTACTGAATTTTTCATGAATATAGATTATTGCAAACAATATAATCATAGAATTGATCCAAATACATTTCTGGGTCAATATTTGAAACTAACTCAATGCAACAAATTTATTTTGGACTTAAATTTATTAGCAGGATAATATCAATATACATGAGCCATTTAGACTTTAATACTTATGTCAAAATTAAAATCCAGAGTATTCTTATGCTCAATACATTTTAGATAGATTTCTTTAACACTATGTTAATGTTTGAGTAACATGTGTATAGTCTTTATATGAAATTTATCATCAAAATTATTGAATTTTACATTTTGATAACCCTTGTGCAAATACCAATAAATGTATATTTGTTATCCATAGCAAAAAAAAAAAAAATTATACATCTGTGTGACAAATTATACCAGTCGAATTTTGAAAAACAAATGAGCTAAGAAATCCTTACACGTACCACGTAATAAATAGATACCTCTCAAATACTTTTTTTTTGTAAGATAATTATGGATTCAAAAAAAGACTTTTTATTTTGACCATGCACAAGAGAACAGGACTTTTATATTCAATATATGCACACAAATATATGTTCTACAATACACACATTTTAATTAAAAAATTTTAATGCCTTTATTTTTTACCACATTCAGAATTTAATTCTCAATAAATTATATCTTTGTACTAAAATGGTACTGCGAATATAGACTTTCAAAATGTTGTGTAATTTTTTACATATGGTAATTTTCATTTCTAATGTTTGAAAGTGGTATTTGATTCACACCACATCAGTTATAGACATTAATGAACTTGTAGTAAATTAAGATATTTTTCCATTTCTGTAGTGAATGCTTTTCAAACTTTTTTTTCTCATAGGAATGTAAAATTATTTTGTAAAATACATTATATGTTTAACTTTTTATATGTATGTTCTCTATATAATTTAATTTAAAATAAACAAAAATTTACTTTGAAATAGTTACTGTAGACATCTATCCAAAATCCTTTTAGAAGTTTCTTTTGTGAGCACAAAAATAGTAAGAATGGAGCTCGATTTTAGGTGGCGACGGTTTCTAAGTGGTTGGCATTGAAAGCAAGCCTATTCAAAGTGGTCAGGACATAATAAACAGTGAGGAGATGTTTAAAATCTTTACGCTTCATCATTATTATCCACGTTTATAAAACACTCGCATTTTTACCAGGATATTAAACAAAAGATTTTTTTTCCTACACTCATCTTATCTTTTACTGCAATCGAGCAACCATATACAATTAAATAGGAAATTTTAGTGGGTATATTGCAAAAGTGCAAGAGCAAAATAGTCGTAGCAATAATAGAAACAAAAAAATGTTGGGCTTGTTTGGCGGTAAGTAAACGAAAACATAATCACACGTCCTCTTCATGATAGTCGCGCTAAATCTGGCTGTTTCCATGGTTACATTGTATAGTCACGTGAATCTATCAACCAATCACCAGATTCTCATGTAAACGGGCTGAAAAAAAATACCGGTAAAAAGCCGGCTTTTCTCCCCAATTCCAAATTGCCGGCATTTTGCCGGCTTGCATCTAAACGAGCCTTCAGGGTGTTTGTTCTCCCTCAAAATTGGGGTGGAACCGAGCCAAATCGTACTGTCACCTGCATGGTGCTCAAAGCTACGGCTAACGACAGGCGTACAATATAGCCCGATGCCATGATGAATTTCATGGGCCTCGATCTGACTACGTCAGATAGGTGGCATTAGAAACAACAACAACAACAAAAGATAGCATGAAGAGTTACTCTTTTCATGTTCAAATAAAGGAATAAATTACATTAAAAAATAACAAAGAATGCGTAAATAAAAACTGTTAGATACATTTTAAATAATTATAAATGCAAATCTCTGGTTTTTTGTTGTTTTTTTTTTGTGTGTACGGCCTGCTGTTAAAAGCATAGAACACGTCATCCTATTCTATCTTATCAATCAAAAGTTTCTTATTATAATGCCATTTTTTCTAGTGATATTGCGTTAAAATATATTTGGGAATTAGGATTCAGTTGTCTTATAAAATCAATTCATTAGCATTACTTAAAAGTAATTTGTTTAAAGACATCATTTATCGTGCAAAATATGCCTCCCCCCATGAAATTTTTTTAAAAATTGTAAATACTAAAATACACTGAAAAAAATATAAATTATATGTATTTTGTATTAAAAAACTTAGGAGTTTACCCATCATACCTTTTATGAAATTTCAGAAAATAGAGATCAATACATAGTGAGACATAGCAAGCTAACAAACGTAACTTGTTCTCATGAGCTTTAGTAGAACACAAAGACTAACATCTATATGTTTTTGTCAAGCTGACATTTAATCACCAACTTTAGTCAACCGTACTTCACCTGGAACAGTTTTCTTGCTGCTCAGGAAAATTAAAGGTCGTCCTTTGCAACTTCTATGTTAAAATCCAGATATCAGTTGTGCTACCACACAAATTATAGGTGAGAAAATAGCTTCTCATGGCTTCTTTAAAAATTAACTAACTAAGCTTCTTTAAAAAATAACTTCTTTAAAACTACTTAAATATACTTACTACGGTCTTATAAAGAGTTAAAGGATTTCGATTTCATATAATTGCTTCGAAGGTAATTAATTATTGATTGACAAACAAAATTTAATTTTCATGTAGTTTATTGTTGTGGTGAATACTTTTGGTTAACTTCTGTGTGTTGATAGGGATTAGTTACTGCAGTATCAATGATATGGGAACAGCTATAGAGGCCTCAGCATGTGTAATATTTTGACACTTTCAAATAAGTTTCATTAATTCGATCATTTTTATTTATTTTCCAAAGAAGGGTCCCCGAGGAATTTTGATTCAGGCCCCAATCAGGACTAGCTACGCCATTGGCCGTTGTTAAAGTCTCTGTGCACAAACTAATTTTGAGTAATGGTTAAATAACGAGGTTGACACTTAAGAACGTACCTTGCTTTATATCAGGGATGGTGAACCTTTTTTGTGACGTGGGTCAGGAATGCCGTTTTGTATCAGAGTTAAATTTAAAAATTTTAATTGAGTATTTTTAAAACTAAACATCTTTAAATTCAATTGGCTTAACGTGTAAAAGTAAGCCACGTTTGACTATTTAAAATTATTTAATAGGGCTAAATGTTCGGAAGTGTTTGGTGCAAATGACAATAAGTGTTTGAATGAACAAGAAGTAACGAAAATTACATACTATATACACTCATGGACAAAAAAATTAGCTCACCAAGAAAGAGTCGTCAAAATGAAACGAAATTTTGCATACGTAATGACTACTTTAATGTAAGTAAATTATTAGAAAATCAAAGGAAAAGAATAATTTATTTCAGAGAAAATGGTAAAAGAACGGAGGATTTAATACCCTGTTGAACCCCTCTACCGCGAATGTACGATGCGATACGATCGGGCATTGAGGTATACAAGTTCTGTATGATATCTTGAGACATTTCGTTCCATGTTTGTTCAGACTCGTGGGATGCCCAACTCGCCATCCCAAATGATTCCAGATATGCTCGATTGGAGACAAATCTGGAGATCGAGCAAGTCAAGGAAGGGTAGTAACAGTGCAGACACAGTCTTGTGACACCCTGTCCGTGCGAGGCTGAGCATTGTCTTAATGAAAAAGGCTCCTGGGAGCCATTGCATGAGTGGCAACACATGTGTTTGCAAGATGTCATGGACATACCGCTGGGCTATCATGGTGCCACGGTTCAATACTAGGGTTGACCGTGTATTCTGGGCAATGGCACCCCACACCATCACACCAGCTGTGGCAGCGGTGTGTCACTGTAAAGCAAAATCAGGATTGAGGGGTTCACCGTGGGGTCTCCACACACGAACACGATTGTCATCACTGCTGAGAATGAATCTGGATTCGTCACTAAAGATGACCTGGTTCCATTCCGCTGCAGTTCAGTGTGCGCGGCACAACTCCAAACGGCAGTGTCAAGGGCAGCACACGTAATGGGCGCCGCAATCCCAAATGTCCTTCAGCCAAGGGCCTTCGTATGGTTCGAGAAGACGCAGGGACCCCCAGAGAAGGTGCTATCTGTGCCTGGACGGCGACCGATGAAGCTGTTGGCTGTACGCGTGCATTTATTACGATATGGTGGTTTTCTCGACGACTGGTCTGTCGAAAGCGTCCTGAGCCTGGTCTTTGTGTAAGTGACATCTGTCGGATCCACTGGTCCCAACACCTCATCCAAACAGAATCAGAACGGCCTAATTGACGAGCTACTAGCTTAGCTGACCACCTATCTTGCATAATGCCAATGATTCTCCCCCTCTTAAACTGCAACAGCTGCTCATATTGTCTTCGAAAACGGTGTAATGGCATATCTACCTCAGCGCTTCCTTTGTAAACGATTCAGTACACTCATATAAGCATTGGTTACCTGTTTTATATTCAACAGAGAACGAGTATAAAAGTATCTCCCCCTCTACCTTCTATACGTAATGCGCAATCACGCTGTATTTCTAATCATTTGCATATCTCCCCGAAATGTACCTTTATGCCAAATTTCGTTAGGATCCCGCAATTATTTCTTGGTGCGCTAATTTTTTTGTCCATGAGTGTATATTGTGAGAAGTATTATTTATTACTATATATATATATATATATATATATATATATATATATTGCTAATAGTATTATTCGGGCTTCAAATGCCACCTTCCCTTGCATATTTTCGGACAGAGATAGTTATATATATACTATATATATGCCTGCATTTTTTTTGTTGATAAAAAGGCAAAGTCTAGCTCTGTTAACGTTGTATGCAGTCTTATTCTATATTCTATCAAATTATTTTCAAGAGTCAGAAATGAAGAAGTTTTTATGGGATTAATAACTTCTTTTAGAAATATTTAAAATTCTTTTATATTTGAACTGAAAAAAATTACTGTTGCAAATTTACACCAGACATATCTTAACGATATTGTTTTTGGAGAGATATATATTTGTCATAAATAATAAATTAATAATTGCGGTACATATTACTTAAAAGTGATTTAAAATTAAAAATTAAAAAAATAGGATAATTAAGCTTTAAAGCTAAGATCTTTTTTATCAAACTTGGTTGCTGCCTTAAATCCCAGCAAATTATTTACTGAATAATAATATGAGCATATTTCTACTAATAAAATGAACAAAAAATAATTCAGTAATGCATTCGCAAACAATATCCGAAGACAAAGTAAAGCGATTTTAATGCAATAAAAACGTCAGCTTCTCTCTTAAGCGAAAATATTTTGTAGATACAATAAAATTCGTCAGCTTTCTAAAGGAAGATGTCTATTATCACTAATCAGAAAAAAAATATTAATTCGCACCCATACGACATCGATAGCAAAAAGCAAAATTGGTATATTTGATTTTTTAACAAAGTCTTTCTAACCAAATGTTCATAAATAAAGGAATTTCTCAGAACAATGGGTCATGACCAGGCCACTTAAAATTACCCGGTGGGCCGCATGCAGGTTTCGTTTATCTAAGAAATGGAATTCATTTTTCTTTAATTCTTTTGCAATTATAAAGATGATATAAAAAATAACAATTGCAAAATAGTAAAAGTTGACTAAAAATCCCTACAATATATTGCACAAAAATTTATTATTTAACTAAATTTACTTCAGACACGTAACTAGTATATTTATTTTAGAATTCTATATAGATCTTAAATATGTGCCTTTTTTAATTATGAAGTGGAAGAAAACATATACCTTCCAAGTAAAGTAGTTGTGTAGATCAGGAATCGGCAGCCTTGTAGCTGTGGAGCGCCAAAACCAATCTACCAATACGATTCAGGTTGCCACACAGTAGGACATATTTTAATCATTCGATTCATGAGATCATGCATGTTGAGTTAGGGAATATTAGTGGTCCAGAATACAGAATTGGAGTTTTATTATATAATGATTTTGCATCATTAAAATAAATTAACAAACGTAAAAATAAACAACATAAAATATATATCTATTCCTTTAATATAAATAAAAAAAATTTTCACAGTTGGACCTCCATTTTACTAACCTCTATTTAGTGATTTTTTTTCTATTTTACGAACTTTTACTTGGAACACAGAAGATTTTACTATTTTCTTCATAAAATAACTTCCAAATACAGTAGAACTTCGTTTATCCGAATCAATTGGAACCGGACACCGTTCGGATACACGAATGTTCAGATAACCGAAAACCGAATGTGATCCATGCAGTATATGAAACTGGTCAGAAATTGTTGACTTTCCAACATTATAAAACTGTGCTAGAGACGCTCCTCTTTCTCCCTTTCGGAGACGGTTCAATATTTCAAGTTTTGTCTTTGAATTCGAAGTCATAGCAGTTCACAACTAAACAAAAGAGCACGTATACACCCCCTCATTTGAAAACAAACTGATCTAATATTCCACGCAGATGTTTACCAAATTAAACACAACTGAAATTTCCCAAATATCCCTCACCTTGAGTTTTTCCATCATTTTTGGCTTCACGCGAAACAACTGCTGAGCATTGCACTGTTCAAAAACGTATCCGGAAACTGGTTCAGATATTTGACGCTCCGGATAATAAACGTCCGGATAAACGTTGTTCTACTGTACCGAAGTGCATTTTCTATTTAACGAAATTTTCTGTTATGATTCGATTTTTTTCCTCTTTCCATTTTAAATTTATTTCTGGATATTTCAATTCATTCCCTTTTTTAACACATTATATGTTGATCAATGGCCTTGAACTGGTTTTGCCAGGTGCCTAATTCATTGGTAAAGTATGCTAACGCATTGTGTAATATATGCTTAAAATTAGTGATTATGAAATAATGTGCTTAAAATTACTTGCATGCTTAAAATTAAAAAAAAAATGTCATTAAAAATACTTAATTCAAAAATCAAACTATTTTTTTTTAAATTGAAAAAATACTGTGCATTTCTGAAAAATATTTTTTTTCCCTTGTAGTTTTTTTTATCGGTAAGATTTAGAAAGTAAATAAATATTATATAATTTACACAAAAAATTCTGAATAATTATTTTTCTAACTAATATTTTGTGTGTAGAAAATTAAAATTTGATTTATGTATTTTCTAATGTATATTAAAAATGAATCTATATTTAACGAATTTTCTTCATAATGATCTTTCTTTTCGGGATTTAGCGACTTCTTCAAAAAGAGGTAGGTCCGAGTGCATTTTATGTGTCTTTAAACATATTTATTCAAATAAGAAATACACAACATAGAACTCAATTTCTTCAATATAACTAAAATTATTTCTTTTTTAACACGTTTTTATTAGATTCATCTGTATGTAACGGAACATTTGAACTCGATTTTTACACACGTTAAAAGGTCAGATTAATTCGAAATTTTGCACACTTATCAAGGACCGATAACAAAACATTAATTTAATAATTTTGCTCCATTGTCCTGAGCAGGATCATCAGGATTAACGATTTCCCATTTCCAGATTTGGTGACTAAAAGATTAAGTTACAACCCAAAAGCGAAAACCCTTATGGTTGATACAAATAAAATAAACAAAAAGGATTAATTCATCGACGAATAAATTATAGTGTAACAACTACAATTAAACTCTGCCTTCTCTTGAATCTTAGCGACATCCAGGTGGCGCTACTTGTTCTTTTTTGGGAAGGGGAACGCTTTTCCTTCCTTCTACCTAGGAACTAGGGTTTCTGATTTCCCGGGTTTTTCCATTCCCGGGAATGTCCGGGAAATACCGGGAATGTAATTGCAGTTCCCGGGATTCCCGGGAATACATCAAAATTTCAAACAATTTAAAAACAAGTTATTTTTAAATAAAATCAATAATAATTATATAAGATAAGAATGCATAAAAGTTGCGCAATTAATTCTTATTTATATAAAGAGCTAAAAAGTACAAAAAATATATATAATAAATCTATTATTCATTTTTGAAATAGGATTTCAGAAAGCATAAGCAATTTATACTTTTATCACTGAGGCATGGAAAAAAATATTACAGTTAAAGATTTTGTAAATTAAAAATCTCGAGGAAAAAATTTCACATTTGAAAAATAATAACTAAAATTAATGTTCTTTACTGACTCGCATTCGTTTCAAAATTAACCAGTCAAAGCTGAATCAATTATTTCCCTAATGTTGCTGCTTAGAGATAAATATTAATATATACTTGAAAACTCATTTGCTGCTGAAGTGGCGATTATGTACGTTAAAAATATTAATTATTGTATTTAAGATATTTAATTTCTATAACCGATTTCTTGTTTATGGAATTGCTGTATTATTGGTACATAAATATAAATAAACTAGCCGTTACCCGCCCGCTTCGCTGGGTATTTTATGATGTTTTATAATTTTTTACTGCTTATATATATATGTATAAATTATTGATATCTACGTCCTGCATTAAGAATTCGATTGTATTGAAAAATATACTTATACCTGTAACTGTCGCCTGTCGATAAAAAAAAAAGGGCAAAACTCATCTAATTTGTATTTTCTAAAAATCTCTAAAATTGAAGTATAGAATGATGTTTACTCTTTCGTAACCCAAAAACCAAGTGGATTCCCGCAAAACCAATTTCGGTGGATCTCTAGTCCGTAAATTGAACATGCAAGCCCAAATTTCAAGTCTAAATCTAACAGAAAAAAACCAAAGTTTTACTAGCAATATCCCCGTAATCCCGTTGAGAGCCGTTTTCCAAAGTAACCGCTCTTAGCGGATTTCAATTCAACAAAAGAAAAATGCAAACAAATTTCATTATTATAGTTCTTGTAGCTCGAAAAAAGGAATATTTTTTTGTCAATACGTCCCAGTAACCTCCAGCACCCCCCTCCCAGAACTTGATTTGCTTAAAATACATTCTTACTGGATCCCTATTCAACAAAAGAAACATGCTTAACAAATTTCAAGTATATGGGTCTAACAATTAAAAACAGGAATTTTTTTTTCTGTAACTCCTCTTGACCCCTCGCAACTATCCTTAGGGGTCAATTTTCGTTTTACTCTTTGTTAGAGGAACTCTATTCCATGAAAGGAACATGGCTACCAATTTTCAAGCAGGATGATAAAATAGTTTAAAAATGGAAATATTTATCGATTACGCCTCTTAATCTCCCGAAATTAAACTTGGTAGTTGATATTCGCGGAACCCATTTTGTAGCGGTTCTCTACTTTACGAAAGGAATCTGCTTATCAAATTTCAAGACTGTACGTCTAACAGTTTAAAAATGGGGATAATTGTCTATAACGCCACTTCTGGGTCTGTTTTCACAAAACCCATTTTGTAGGGGAATTGCACTCTATAAAAGGAACCTGCTTAGCAAAATTTGAAGACTGTGCGTCCAATTAATTAAAAATGCAAAAAAAAAAATATCAATAACGCCCCTTGAACCCCCGCAACGCCACCTAGGGGTCGATTTTCCCAAAACACATTTTGTAGTGTATTTCTATCCTACGAGAGGAATCTGCTAACCAAATTTCAAGACTGTGAGTCTAATAGTTTAAAAATAGAAATAATTATTTATATCTGCCCCCCCCCGCAACACCCCTTGCGGGTCAATTTTCTCCAAACCCGCTTTGTAGCGGATATTTACTCCATGAAAGAAACATTCCTACCAATTTTCAAGCAGGTAGGTCAAGTAGTTTAAAAACGAAAATATTTATCTCTAACCCACTTAAACCCCTGCAACGCCACTTAGAGGTCTGTTTTCACAAAACCTTCTTATAGCTGATCTCTACTCTATGAAAGAAATCTATTTATCAAATATAAAGACTGCGTCTAATAGTTTAAAAATGGAAATAATTATCTATAACGCCCCTTAAGTCCCGCAACGCCACTTGGGGGCAATTTTCACGAAACCCATTTTTAGCGTATCTCTACCCTATGAGAGGAACCTGCGTACTAAGTTTCAAGACTGTACGTCTAATAACTTAAAAATCGGAATTTATAACGCCCCTTAAACCCCCCGCCCCCGCAATACCCCTTGGGGTCAATTTTCCCCAAACCTGTTTTGTAGCGGATATTTACTCCATGAAAGAAACATTCCTACCAATTTTCATCAGGTAGGTCAAGTAGTTTAAAAACGAAAATATTTATTTAATACGCCACTTATTCCCCTGCAACGCCACTTAGAGGACTGTTTTCACAAAACCTTCTTATAGCTGATCTCTACTCTATGAAAGAAATCTATTTATCAAATATAAAGACTGCGTCTAATAGTTTAAAAATGGAAATAATTATCTATAACGCCCCTTAAGTCCCGCAACGCCACTTGGGAGCATTTTTCACAAAACCCATTTTGTAGCGTATTAGAATAGGAATCTGCTTGCTAAGTTTCAAGACTGTACGTCTAGTAACTTAAAATTCGGAATTTATAACGCCCCTTAAACCCCCTCCCGCCCCCGCACCACCCCTTGGGGGTCAATTTTCCCAAAACCCATTTTTTAGTGGATATTTACTCCAGGAAAGAAACTTACCTACCAATTTTCAAGCAGGCAGGTGAAGTAGTTTAAAAACGGATATATTTATCTATTACGCCCCTTAATCCCCCGCAACGCCACTTAGAAGTCTGTTTTCACAAAACCCGTTTTGTAACTAATCATTATTCTACGAAAGGAATCTATTTATATCAAATTTAAAGACAGTGCGTCAAATAGTTTAAAAATGGAAATAATTATCTATAACGCCCCCTAAGCCCCTGCTACACCACTTGGGGGTCGATTTTCACCAAACTCATTTTGTAGCGGATCTCTACTCTCTGAAAGGAATCTGCTTACCCAATTTCAAGATTGTACATCAAGTAGTTTAAACATGGAAACAATTATTTATAACGCCCCTTAACCCCCGTAATGCCCCTTGCGTTTCGAATTTCGGAAAATCCGTTCTTAGCTGATGTCTACTCTATGAAAGGAACATGTCTACCAAATTTCAAATCTGTAGGTTGAATAGTTCCGGAGATATCGTGATTAGTCAGTCAGTCAGTCAGTCAGTCAGTCGCTTTTCTCCTTTATATATATAGATATCAATAAAAGAATCTCACACGAAAGTGAAGTTTAGAAAAATAATAAAAAGAAAAATTGCGTGATTGTGTGTGTGTGTGTGTGTGTGCTTATAAAAATATTCTCCCCCAAACAGCTTGTGGGTTCATTCCCTTCTTCAAATCTCTGATTCAATTAAATAGCTCATAAAAAAAGACAAGTATACAAAAAAAAAATTTAAGAAAGAAAAATTTATAATAGTTTTAAGTATTAGTACTTACATTATCCACATAAATCTAGATCTTGAAACTTCGATCACATAGTGCTGGTTGGCAACGAAATGCGATTGCTTTAAAAATCCAATTTTTCTTGTTAACGAAGCTCGATACACAGATAGACGGAAATTAATCTGGACAGATTTTCTTTCCTACGGGAGCTGGAAAAATTCTCACTCCCACATATTACATTCTTACCCCACAGTTGGGGTAACAAACATTCCTTGTTCCAGAAGTTCGGGGTGAACGATCGTAAATTGCCACAGTAGGGTCAGTTAACGATGTCCGAGATTGAAATCTAAGGTGAAGTCAAAAATAGCTACCTCATAGATAATTCAAGCCCCGTGTGATTCCCGGGAAATCCCGGGAATTATACTTCATTCCTGGGAATAGAAAAAGTACAGAAATCTTATGATTTCCCGGGAACCCGGGATCCTGGGAAAGAAACCCTACTAGGAACGTCCCCGAGTAATGTCACGTACACGTGTAGTCAGGGAAAGCCTTTTCCTCCTTTAACCTTTAAGTTTTATTCTATAGTGTTTGTAATAGATGGGTATTTTTTGTGTCTCCTTGTGCTGTGGAACGTACGAAGATTAAACTATTTGTTCCAGTAATCATCAAGGCCTTCATTATTGCTCCTAATTAATCACAACTTTTGAGTATCATATAGTTTAAAAAACTAAAAAAACACGCTTCTATTGTAGATCATACTAAAAAAATGTGGTTAGTTAAATTAATTTAATTTAATTGTGTTAAAAGCCTTTGGTACTCAATATCATTTGTTATAATTTCTTACTAGATCTATTCCGAAATGCAGAGTTAGTGTAAAAATATAGTACAAAGCGCCCCACGCTTTGTGGTCCCAATTATATTAACTTTTTTTAATCATTTTATTCTTATATTAATAATTAGTTTTTTACTTTTTAATTTGATTAACTATAAACGTATGTCTCTTTAGTTAATTAAAAAAAAAATCTATTGTTTTTTTTTTTTTTTTTGCTGTCAACCTTCTAACTGTAACAATCTGCTTCATATCGTAATATCAGGGGTACAATTTAAGACTTTCAATTTGACACAATTCCGAATGTTCAACTGTTAGGATATCAACCACCCTAAACTTATGAATTTTGCCAAAAATTGACCAATTATTTTTATTATCTTATTTTATAGGCCATCTTATTAGCTTTATGAAAATACCATGTTTATTATTTTCCATTCACTAGAACAAAAACTACAAGTGTTTTAATAAGAGCAGATGTTATTACTTTAAGCAAGATATGTCATACTTCAAAACGCGTCTTACTCGAAATTTGTTTTTGTTTTTTTAACGCTCAAAAGGAGACAGTGATTGCTAAGAAAGTTCTAACAATAATTAACTGAAATTTTTTTATGTATGTTCTGTATAATAGTATAAGTGTTTTAACCTTCAGATTTATCAATCACTGTTTTATCACAAAATTTACAGTCCCTTATGTTAGTATAATCACTGTCTCTTAAGCAATTTCATATAGTAACTAAGATAAAGTGCTCTAGTTTTTGTAAAAATGAAAATATCTCTTATCTTCAAGGTCATTTTAAAAATGAATAACCTAGCAACATATCAGAATTAAAAAATTTAGAATCTGTTCATAAACTTTTGGTACAAAATAGGCCACACTTATGTTTTTTTTTTTTTTTTTTTTGCTTTTTTTTTTGTAAATTTTTACTAATTGTTTCCCATTTTAATAATAATAATTTCTTTTTCTCTTATTAATTTTAGCATATTTCCTTAAAATGTACTAAAGAAACTCAAAAACTACAACCAAAATATCCCCAAGTCTCCATTTTTTTTTAAAAGCTTTTGCATGTAGTCGGGTACCTTAAACAATTTCTTTGATGACCTTAATGTCTTGAGAAAATTTGTTTACAGAATAGATTTTTAAAATTTTACAGATACCTTCCTTTCTTTATATTTGTGTATTTCCTCCCTTCCTTTATTTTAGTTTTGGCTCTTTATGTTTTTTTTTTCCTTTTTGTGTTCTTTCCCCCTTTATTATGTTTTTTTTCTTAATTATGTTTTTTTTGTCATTATTATTGTTTTTTAATGTTTTTACCACTTACGTCTGTAAGCCTCATGTTATGCAATGCGGAGCATGAGGAGTTTTGCAAATAAGTTTATTAAAAAAAAATATATTTTTTCATATGAGGAATGACTTGGTACACTTTTTTATAACAGTGCTGAGACAGAGAGATTAAGAATCCTGTGCTAGATGACAGGTAAATTGCCTCATTTCTAGAACAAATTCACGTTGTAAACTGGGAAGGAGATCTACTATCTATTAACCCATTTTTTCAAATTTAATTTCTAAACCTCTCTTTTAGATTATCCCGCACTGTTGAGCCTTACCTGATTCAAGCTCAGCTGATGTCGTAAGATAAAACACGCATAACCCAACTTCTGCTCGATTATTTTAACTTCAGCTTCGAAATAGATAAAGAATTGTTTTGCTTATGAACAAGTAACACTTGAAAAATTTTCGAAGCCTTTTGTGCTTCTGTTTTCAATTGAGATAAGAGTTTGGGAAGCTATTGAAATGGAAAGAACTTAGACTTCCTTATCTATTTCATTTTCCCGCCAATTCTAACGGATTTGTTTTCGCGGTTTATGCATAGTTTATTACAATCCTTGCGTTTTTGAACCTCCACTTTTCAATGAAATATAAATTACAATGAAGAAAATCATAAGTTAAAAAAATTATGAAATTTACTTAAAAATCATTTTTTGCTGAGTAGATTATATGCAACCATAACACCATAATATATATATATATATACTATATTCCACTGTTTGGTCGTTTATAAGTGGTTTGCTTTTTTAGAATAATAGCTATTTAGAGTATAGATTCTTCTTTTTCTTTTATATATCTGTACATATATATATAAAGGGAGTACTGATATTTAACAAGGTGAAAGAAGGTATCATATATAATCTGAGAAATATATATATATATATATACTATATTCCCCACTGTTTGGTCGTTTATAAGTGGTTTGCTTTTTTAGAATAATAGCTATTTAGAGTATAGATTCTTCTTTTTCTTTTATATATCTGTACATATATATATAAAGGGAGTACTGATATTTAACAAGGTGAAAGAAGGTATCATATATAATCTGAGAAATATATATATATATATATATATATATATATATATATATAAATGTCAGCGATTGTCATGTATAGAAGTGTAGCAAGTGTTGTACTATTTGAGAACTATCACTAAAAGGGTCTTCTTTTGAAATAACTTGCTTAAAGTACTATGTAATATTTTTCTTTTTATAATTCTAAATGGGTTAACTTTTGAGGAACTTGCCTGGGGTTGTGTGTGGTAGTTTTCTTTTTATGGAGAGTCAAAGTTAGGTTTCTAAAAATACGACTCACACAAATTACGTTTATTTCAACAAAACCAGCAAATTTTTTGTCTGATTTGTGACTGTGAATAATAGTACGGTTATGTAAGGTGATGTAGTGAAAAAACCGTCATGAAATTGGAAAATGTGTGCTCACAGTAGCTAATAATGGGACGAAGGGGGTCAAATTCCACATTTTTGAAAATTTGCACGTCCTCATTAACCAAGTGCAGGGGAATTTTTTATTATTTTTATTTCCCCCCGAACAGATATGACCCCACCTTTCCAAGCAAGCCTGATTATCGTTAAGTTTCAGAACACCTTGAATATATATATCTATATATATAAAGGAGAAAAGCGACTCAACTGACTGACTGACTAATTACGATATCTCCGGAACTATTCAACCTACAGATTTGAAATTTGGTAGACATGTTCCTTTCATAGAGTAGACATCAGCTAAGAACGGATTTTCTGAAATTCGAAACGCAAGGGCGTTACGGGGGTTACGGGGCGTTATAAATAATTGTTTCCATGTTTAAACTACTTGATGTACAATCTTGAAATTGGCTAAGCAGATTCCTTTCAGAGAGTAGAGATCCGCTACAAAATGAGTTTGGTGAAAATCGACCCCCAAGTGGTGTAGCAGGGGCTTAGGGGCGTTATAGATAATTATTTCCATTTTTAAACTATTTGACGCACTGTCTTTAAATTTGATAAATAGATTCCTTTCGTAGAATAATGATTAGTTACAAACTGGGTTTTGTGAAAACAGACAAGGGGATTAAGGGGCGTAATAGATAAATATATCCGTTTTTAAACTACTTCACCTGCCTGCTTGAAAATTGGTAGGTAAGTTTCTTTCCTGGAGTAAATATCCGCTACAAAATGGGTTTTGGGAAAATTGACCCCCAAGGGGTGTTGCGGGGGCGGGAGGGGGGTTTAAGGGGCGTTATAAATTCCGAATTTTAAGTTACTAGACGTACAGTCTTGAAACTTAGCAAGCAGATTCCTATTCTAATACGCTACAAAATGGGTTTCGTGAAAATTGCCCCCAAGTGGCGTTGCGGGACTTAAGGGGCGTTATAGATAATTATTTCCATTTTTAAACTATTAGACGCAGTCTTTATATTTGATAAATAGATTTCTTTCATAGAGTAGAGATCAGCTATAAGAAGGTTTTGTGAAAACAGTCCTCTAAGTGGCGTTGCAAATGGTTAAGTGGCGTATTAAATAAATATTTTCATTTTTAAACTACTTGACCTACCTGATGAAAATTGGTAGGAATGTTTCTTTCATGGAGTAAATATCCGCTACAAAACAGGTTTGGGGAAAATTGACCCCCAAGGGGTATTGCGGGGGCGGGGGGTTTAAGGGGCGTTATAAATTCCGATTTTTAAGTTATTAGACGTACAGTCTTGAAACTTAGTACGCAGATTCCTCTCATAGGGTAGAGATACGCTAAAAATGGGTTTCGTGAAAATTGCCCCCAAGTGGCGTTGCGGGACTTAAGGGGCGTTATAGATAATTATTTCCATTTTTAAACTATTAGACGCAGTCTTTATATTTGATAAATAGATTTCTTTCATAGAGTAGAGATCAGCTATAAGAAGGTTTTGTGAAAAAATACCTCTAAGTGGCGTTGCAGGGGTTTAAGTGGCGTTAGAGATAAATATTTTCGTTTTTAAACTACTTGACCTACCTGCATGAAAATTGGTAGGAATGTTTCTTTCATGGAGTAAATATCCGCTACAAAGCGGGTTTGGAGAAAATTGACCCCCAAGGGGTGTTGCGGAGGGTTAAGGGCAGATATAAATAATTATTTCTATTTTTAAACTATTAGACTCACAGTCTTGAAATTTGGTTAGCAGATTCCTCTCATAGGATAGAAATACACTACAAAATGTGTTTTGGGAAAATCGACCCCTAGGTGGCGTTGCGGGGGTTCAAGGGGCGTTATTGATAATTTTTTTTTGCATTTTTAATTAATTGGACGCACAGTCTTCAAATTTTTCTAAGCAGATTCCTTTTATAGAGTGCAATTGCCCTACAAAATGGGTTTTGTGAAAACAGACCCAGAAGTGGCGTTATAGACAATTATCCCCATTTTTAAACTATTAGACGTACAGTCATGAAATTTGATAAGTAGATTCCTTTCGTAAAGTAGAGAACCGCTACAAAATGGGTTCCGCGAATATCAACTACCAAGTTTAATTTCGGGAGATTAAGAGGCGTAATCGATAAATATTTTCCATTTTTAAACTATTTGATCATCCTGCTTGAAAATTGGTAGCCATGTTCCTTTCATGGAATAGAGTTCCTCTAACAAAGAGTAAAACGAAAATTGACCCCACAGGATAGTTGCGAGGGGTCAAGAGGAGTTACAGAAAAAAAATTCCTGTTTTTAATTGTTAGATGCATATACTTGAAATTTGTTAAGCATGTTTCTTTTGTTGAATAGGGATCCAGTAAGAATGTATTTTAAGCAAATCAAGTTCT
Organism: Trichonephila clavata; assembly: GCA_019973975.1. Taxonomy (NCBI): domain Eukaryota; kingdom Metazoa; phylum Arthropoda; class Arachnida; order Araneae; family Nephilidae; genus Trichonephila; species Trichonephila clavata. Next base: position 23,179 of record BMAO01015109.1, on the reverse strand, counting down.
GGGAGGGGGGGGGGGTGCAGAGGGTTACTGGGACGTATTGGCAAAAAAATATTCCTTTTTTCGAGCTACAAGAACTATATAATGAAATTTGTTTGCATTTTTCTTTGTTGAATTGAAATCCGCTAAGAGCGGTTACTTTGGAAAACGGCTCTCAACGGGATTACGGGGATATTGATAGTAAAACTTTTGTTTTTTTCTGTTAGATTTAGACTTGAAATTTGGCTTGCATGTTCAATTTACGGAGTAGAGATCCACCGAAAATTGGTTTTGCGGGAATCCACTTGGTTTTTGGGTTACGAAAGAGTAAACATCATTCTATACTTCAATTTTAGAGATTTTTAGAAAATACAAATTAGATGAGTTTTGCCCTTTTTTTTTTTATCGACAGGCGACAGTTACAGGTATAAGTATATTTTTCAATACAATCGAATTCTTAATGCAGGACGTAGATATCAATAATTTATATATATATATATAAGCAGTAAAAAATTATAAAACATCATAAAATACCCAGCGAAACGGGCGGGTAACGGCTAGTATATATATATATATATATATATATATATATATATACATAACAACACATTACATTTGTAAAATGATGCATGTATATGTATCTATATATATATGGATCACTAAGTGTAAATAAGGCACATACAATGAATCGTAGTGCATATGTAATTAATGCATATATATGTATACACATTTAATACGTAAATAATGCACACATATATACATATACACAACTCCCCCCACACACAATGTATACGCATATGTATATATAAAGCATCTCTACGCATAAGTAAATAATTCATATGTATATGCACATACATACTATCATAGTGCTTACGGAAATAATGTAAACATACGATACACATAATATACATAATATCACTGGGAATGTGTAAATAATGCATGTAAATGCATACACATAACATCACAGTAATTATGTGTGTGCATAATGCATATATATGTATATACACAGCATCACAGTGCATATGTAAATAATGCAAGTGTATACGTAACATCCCAAAGCATAATAAGTAAATTATGTATATATATAAGCATGGACATTAAAAAATATCATAATGCACACACAAACTCACACTTAATGCATATATATATTTTATACGTCACACTGCATGCGTAAATAATGAGTAAATGTCTATACATCACACTTCCTACATAATAAGTAATGTATTGAAAACATGTATATGCATAATATCACAATTCACATGCAAATAATGCATAAATATATACATAAAATCACAAAGCATATGTAAGTAATAGATATAAATATATGTGTATGTATATCTTCACAGTAATAATGCATATATATATGGGGCCACGGTTGCCCAGTGGCCAAAACATGGGATTGTGGCTGTCATGTCATGAGTTCCATACCAGTACCACTAAAGACCCGCCGTGTAGGGAAGAGAAGCACGTTAAATCTGTCGACAGCTCAAATGTCCCCCCATTGGCGTGGTGTGGTAGTTAGGAGAGGGGGTGGTTGCCAGATCAGGTGTCGTCCTCGTCACTTGACCATAGTTCGAAATTACGAGATCCGTCGCCCAAAGCCTTAGTGTAGCTGAACAGTGCGACGTTAATATTCACTCACTTATATATATTTACATCACAATGCATACGTAAATAATGCATATTAGAGCATGCTTTAATTTATACGTACGCATTGTGGGGTTTCAAAATTAAACATGTTCGTGCAAAAAAAAAAAATTCCAAATCTATGAGAATTAACTCTACGACTGGACCGCGTATTTCAATAAGAAAACGTACACTATCATCATTAACCCAGGAATGGAGAGTCACACTGGCTCATGAAATCTTTAATTCTAGGAAAACTGTTTATTTGTTACCATTGACCTTACAGTATCTTCCTATATTGCAGTCTTCAAGGGAACTAAAATGTATTTTTTATATATCTCCCTCTTTTTTGAGAGAAACACAAACGTTTCTTCTTACAATCGTAAGGTACTTCTTTTGATTGAGTTCCCCACGCGTGACCACTTTATTTCGAAAATATTTTCTATGAACATGCTACATTTTTTCTCTGTGAAAAACTTAATGGTTTTTGTCTGCTGTGTTGTACGACTTATCATGGTTTATAAATATAAATGAGCAGGATATAAAAAAAAAAGAAATGAGTATCTGTGATCTCTATTGAAGGAAGTTGAAACTGATCAAGCAAGGGAAGAACCTATTGAAATAATGCATGTTAAGTAAATTTGAGAAAAACGATGAAAATTAAACTTTTGAGTTGAAAGGAAAATTTTCAAAAGCTACATAAAATACTCCATCAAAAAGATATAAAGTCACAAATGTACCACAAAACACATAGTATCCTGTCAAAAAGACACAAACTAGAAAAAGGTCAAGGTGCTATATATCGATCATCGGGAGCAATAAAATTACAATAACTTGAAAAAAATATGACAGTTCTGCCTGCAAATATCATTCCTGTAATGCTAGCGAAATGTGTCTATGAATTGTGTCATTTTAGTTCAGTTTGATTAAATTTTTTTCTCACACTATCCAAAGAAAAATTTAAAAGTATTTAAAAGTAGGTATACTTTCTCTTAGTTAAATTATTCACTGGAATTATATGATTTTTGAAGTGTACAGTAAAAATAATTTAAAAAAAAGGATTATGGATCAGTTTGTGACGGATCTATACGGTCTTTTACTAATCTCCTTTATTTTTCTTAAAACAATTTATTTATTTCAACCAATCTTCACCGAGAGCCAGGCGTGATTTATGTAAATAAGATATATTATATAAGTTCGGTTTTCGCGAGTTAAGAAGAAAAGTGATATGAAGAGAGAAGTCAAGTGAATTAAAGATTGAGGCGTCGTCCCGAAGTTGTTGACAATTGTAGATTTCCTGATACGTGTGGAGGTACGTGAAGAGAGAAGCTTATTGAAAATAGTGAAAATCATTATTACTGTGTGAGCGTGGATTCTTCACCCATTCTTCCAGCCATTAAAAGGGCCGAAGTCGTCACGAAGGAACAGCCGATGTAAAATATAAGATCAGTGATTTTGTTCAAGATATTGAGATTATTCGCACGTGGCGTAGCTGTAATTGTGCGCGTTTAAGCTTTCCTAGATTCAGTTGATATATATTCTGAATATTCCGCTAGTATTGATTCCCCGGTTCGTTACTCCACTCTCATTTGTTTTTCTTATTGAATTGTGTGTGTCTAAACTTAATTACTGATAAGCATCAATAAATTTATTTAAATTGCAATTATGTCTTTTGATCATTTAAGTCCGCCTACACATCCAGCAGTATTTTCAGATAGACAGGGAGGTATTATTGAAAGGGTTGGCCTGAGGTCACAACAAGTTACCCCCGCGCGACCATTAACGTTAGTATCGAGAGAGCGCATGCTCCTGGTTTAATGTGATTCGTGCTAGAATATAAGGAAAAATATGTGGACTATAAACTTAATTAAACAAACGTTCTTGATAACAATTTATTTTTCAGAAAAGTTTAAATCTATTTTTGTGTCAATAAAATAATTTATAGTTGCTAATAAATCGGACTGTGATTTTAAGTTATTAAGATCGTTTTTAAGTGTTATGAAGCATCAGTAGCAAAAAGATTAACAAAAACGTATAATGAATCACAAACTACATGATTTTGACTTCAACCATCTAAATATATAATAGTAATCATGTTATAATGATAAAAAAATACTTACATCATACGATTTGATGCAGGATACCACAGAAATAAAAAAAAAAATCCTCTTAAGGTATCCGATTACCTTAAAATTGTGATTTTGCCAAAAATGGAAAAATTCTTTTTTATGATCTTATTTTATAGAATATCTTATTAGCTTTATAGAAAAACCAAGTTTATTATTTTCCGTTCACTAGAATAAAAACTACAAGTGTTTTATAGTAGAAGCAGATGCCACTACTCAACGCAAAATACTTTAAAACGAGATTTTTTTTTTTGTTTTTCTTTTTTTGAAAATGCTCAAACGGGGGCAGCGATTGCTGAAAAAGTTTTGAAAATAATTAACTAAAATGTTTTGTGTATGTTCTGTATAATAGTAGATGTGTTTTAACTTTCAGATTTATCAATCACTGGTTTATTACAAAATTTACACTCCCTTATGATAGTATAATCACTGTTTTTTAAAGCAATTTCATATAATAATTTAGACAAAGTACTGTAGTTTTTGTAAATTTATAAAATATCTTTTATCGGTCATTTCAAAAATGAATATCATAGCAACACATCAGAATTGAAAAATTGAAACTTTGTTCATAAACTTTTGGTATAGAATGGGCCGCGTTTAGGTTACTAACACGCTTTTATAAGTTTCGCTTGCATGTAACGGAAACTTGAAATTCGATTTTTACCCACTTTAGAGGACAGATTAATTCGAAATTTTGCATACCTGTCAAGGACCGATGATAATATTAATAATTTCATAATTTTGTTCCATTGTCCTTATCAAGATCGTCAGGAATAACGATTACCAGAATTGGCGACAATTTCATATACCACTTCCAGATTTGGTGACTTATTGCATATGCCATTTTCAGATTTGGCGACTTACTGCATACACCATTTTCAGATTTTGCAACTAATTCCATATGCTTTTCCAGATTTGGCGACTAATTCGAGATTTGGTGTCTAAAAGATTAAGCTTGTAACCTTAAAATCAAATACACTTGTGGTATTTGAAATAAAACAAACAAAAAAATGTGTGTGCTCATTATGTGAGAAAAGGGTGCATCGCAATTTCTTGCCATAATATAAACATTTTTCTGAAAATAGAAATAAAAAAAAATAAAAAGACTCGTGCACTTGAAAAAAAAAATTATGTTCTAACTGTTAAATATTTTTTGTTTTTATAAAGCAATACGTTTAGAATACGATATGTTACGATGTTTTTCTTAACCCGCTTTCTTGTATGTCTGTCCGGGTGGAATTTTATAATTGATTTTAAACTGATTTCCCGATGAGCTAGAGACTTGAAACTTGGACCATAGCTTAGAAGTGGATGACGATGCATGAAAATGTGAAAAAAGACGAAGAAAAAACAATGAAAAGTAGGAATTTTATACTTTTTAGTCCGTTTTGAAAGCATAGTACATTAATGTTTTTGTAATAATTCGAACTTTTCTTTCTTAACACACTTTCATTAGTTCGACCTGTGTGTATAGAGACGGATTCTTTGAAATATAACGATACGGGACTCATCCTTATCGTTAACGAAAACAGGCCCCATAAATGAGCGAGACCCGTTATTTAACATCCATTGAAGAGCAAGATTTATTCCAGCAGCCACATAATTCCGGCTCCAAATATCAAACTCAACAATAGATTCAACAATGAAAATAAATGATAGTTTAAAAATATTTTTTTTCAATGGGTATTAAAACCTTTGCAGATCTAGTACATTCCCCAGGAGCTGGAATCACTTTTTAGCGCTGCACCTTGTAGGCGATACCAATTATAGCAAGTAATTTTGACGCCCAGTTTTCTCCACAGAGGGAGGCACCTGAGCTCTTGGCGATGCGAACCAGTACTAGAATTTAATTTGGCCGAGAGCATCCAGGCCAAATAGACACTCTATGGATCTTTTAGATGCCGCATAATCATACGACATGGCCACTGTCGATTTTCTGCACCATGAAAATCCCCCGACTTGGGCCGAGGTCGAACCCGCAAACTTGGGTGCAAAAGGCCAGCGACAAACCAACCACGCCACCCTGCCGGTAGTTTAAAAATATAAAAAACACGCTTTTATACTGTAGATCGAACTAAAAAAATTAAAAATAATTTATAGTTTAAAAAAACTAAAAACTACGCTTTTATACTGAATCCAACTAAAAAGTAAAAAAAAAACTATTCTTTATATAAGAATAAAATGATTAAGGAGAAAATTAATGTCATTGTTGTAAAAGCGTGGGGTGTTTGTACTACATTTTTACACTAACTCAGCATTTCGGAATAGAAGTAAGAAATTATAACAATTGATATAGAGCAACCCACGCTTTTCACCCAATGACATTAATTTTCTCCTTAATAATTTTATTCTTATATAAAGAATTATTTTTTTACTTTTTAGTTGGATTCAGTATAAAAGCGTGGTTTTTAGTTTTTTAAACTATATATATATATTTTAAACTCTTACCAGTTTTTCCCATTTTAGTAATAGTAATTTCTTTTTCTCATCTTATTTTTAGCATATTTTTCTTAAAATGTACTAAAGAAATCTAAAAACAACAACAACAAAAAAATAATAAAAATCCCCATATCTCCCTTTTTAAAAAAAAAAAATAAAAATAATTGTCGCAAGTAGTTGGATACCTTAAGTATTATGAAGCCGCAATAGGAAAAAGATTAACAAAAGCGAATAATGAATCACAAACTACTTGATTTTTACTTTAATCATCTAAATATATAATAGTAATTATATTATAATGATCAAAAATACTTATAGCATACGATTTGAAAAATTTTTGGATACCACAGAAATAAAAAAAAAACCTCCTTAAATGAATGGTTTTTTAAAGTTATAAGCTATACATATAGACACATTTTAAAAACAACAGAACAAAAAATATCCTTCTAAAACACAGTAAAAAATTGCGAAAAGTAATTACGTAAATTTTCAAAAATATACTTGGAAGAAAAAGGCTTACACAAAAATCGTACTGCTGCTTATTTATAAAAATATTAATGTAAACATGGTGGAAAATGTATTTCACACAATGCAACAATTGACACTGATTAAAATTAAAAAGAACTACTAATCTGTAAAAAATATATCAAGCGAGAGTTTAAGAAGAGTCGCGGAAAAAACTTATTTGAAGATCGTTGTTGGTGATGCCTTCCTCTTGACTCGAACAATAGTCGGAATAAATGAATAAAACTTGATAGCGTAGAGCGTTGAGAGAAAATCATTGTCATCGAAATAAAGATAAAAAAAAAAAGTCTTGATAACAAAGATTCTTTCTGCAGGAACACCTAAGACGCTGCTAATCTAAATAACATTTAAACTCCGCATACGAAACATTTATCAAAGGCTCCTGAGTAAAAATATAAGCGTTTCAATGCTAATATTATAATTATTATTAATTTTTTAATCTATTACTTATATTTTATTGTTTAGCTTAAAAAAGTTTTACTAATAAGAAATGTGCAATTAAAAGATATGTACAAAATAAATAAATAAATAAACAGTAATCGGATATTTAAAAAAATACAATAAATTAACTGTGAATCCGGACAAAATGCAATCGAAAACATTCAGTGAAGGATTCAATCATTTTAAAAATTACGAGTGATCAGTTTAACATACAAAAGAGAGAGAGAGAGGCGGTCCGGACGGTCCGGACCTCTCATCGTCCTTTATTTTTTTCAATTAATTATAATCCTATGTATACAGTTCCTAAAATAATTAACTATAATTTATTTTATAAATAATGGTAATTATCTATTCAATAATTTGTTTAATTTTCTTTTTGTTCACGACAATTGATAAAATAAAAATGTTTGGTTGCGTATTGGGGGTAGGAAAGGAGAATCGTAGACATTCGATCCTTGACAACTCCCCCTCCAAAAAAAAAAAAAAATGCTATGTGCGTCACTGCGATGTAAACAATGAACTCATATAGAAATTAAATCATAGCTAAAGGAGGGAAAAAATTCAGTCTCATTATAAAGATTGTAACAACCGACTAACAGTTGTTGGTCTTTGGGGGTTCGATTAAAGATCAGCCTTAACAAGTTTTAAATTCAAATTTATTTTTTTCCCTTTTACTTAATCCGCACAACTAAAGGCAGGAAATGCCCTTAGTAATTAATTAGAAGAGAAATCGCACGGCTTAATTCTACTTAATATACGAGTTCTTCACTTATTCTAGGAGCACTCTGGGCTTCTTCGCCAGAATTCACCGTAATTATCTCTCTTAATTGTAGGACTTCCGGTCGTAAATCTTAAGCGCAATTTTATCATTTTTCTTTTTAAATTATTAATAATCGACCATCCAACGAATCTCCATCGACTAATATCGCGTACCTAAATGTGAACGCTTAGGTAGAACAACTCATTCAAATTAATCAAGTCTTCATCTTCGAGAAAAAGTTTTCAATAGAACATACAATTAAAAAGAATAATTGCACACCAAGAGGATTAGTAGACGGTACGTGGATAGACCCGTTACAAGATAATAATAATGTATAAAACAATTGTTAATTTTGGATAATAAGAAATATGAAATCACCACTTAAATGATTCGTATTATTGAATATTTAAAGTTATCTAATCTCAATCATGTTTATACGAACTCTTATTTAAAAAAACCAATAGTATTAAGCTGAAATATATATATATACACTCAAGAGAGACAGATTGTACCAGATGTTTAAGCAACGGTCACGCAAATCCGAAATATTGCGAATTGGTGGTCTTTGAACTCTGAGCTGCCGTTCCATGACATCCCAAATGTGTTCTATCGGATTGAGATCCGGTGAGTTAAGTGGCCAGGACATAAAATGGAATTCAGCATCATGTTCCTGGAACCACTCCAACACAATTTTAGCCTTGTGACATGGGGCGTTGTCCTGTTGGAACATCCCATTTCCAACAGGAAAAACAGAGGCCATGTAAGGGTGTAACTGATCCGCAATGAAGTTCAGATCCCCTGCAGCATTCATGGTCTCCTCTACCACAACCATGGGTCCCAGAGACGCCCAAGAGAACGTCCCTCAAAGCATAATACCACCACCACCGGCCTGTGTATGACCTACTGTACACTGAGGGAGAAACTGTTCGCCTGGAAGACAGCGTATCCTGACACAGCCATCGTCGTGATGAATGACAAACCATGATTCATCTGACCAGGCAACTCTCTCCCACTGATCCATGGACCAGGCGCGACGGTCCCGGGACCAGCGCAGGCGCAGTTGGCGATGACGCTTGGTCAGCAAAGGCACACGAGTGGGACGTTTGCTGCGTAGCCCCATATCCAACAGTGTCCGCTGAACAGTGTGCTCCGATAGTATTCTATTTGGCCCTGCATTATATTGGGCTGTCAGCTGAGTTCTGTCTGGTTTTGCTTCACCATGCGAGAAAGTCTCCGACGACCTTTTTCTTTGATAGTGTGTATACGTCCAACACTATGTCGTCTACTGCTGGTTTCACCGTCATTCATCCACTTTGCGTAAGTACTAATAACTGTAGATCACGAACAACCCACGAGTCGTGCAGTTTCGGAAATACTTGTTCCGAGCCTTCGAGACATTACAATCTGCCCTCTATCAAAGTCGCTTAGAGATCTACAGCCTTTCCCCTCACACACAGAAGTAAGTGAAAGAATGATTCTTCAGACTCTTCAGCAGCAGGGAAATACTACTTCCACCTGATCACGTGCCTTCCACGTCATCCAGGTGAGTTGATTGCAAAATGTAGGGGTGGTCATAATGTTTTTGCTCTTGAGTGTGTATATATACAGGGTGTCCAACCTTAATGTGACCCAATAGCTAATTCCCGAACCGTTTGGTTTAGTTATGCACTTCGAATTTGAAAAATGTTTTAAAACAGGTAAATAATGTTTTTACGTGCTTTTTGAACCAAAAAACCTATTTAGAAAAAATTTGAAAAATTAATTTTTTATACGGTTTCCAGGTCCTATCCCTTATGTTTAGGAAAAGATGCAATGCACAAAAACAAAGTAAACACAAAAAGTTTCATTTTATTATGATAAAAACTGGCCGAGTTATGGAACTTTAAAAAACACATATCTTCTCCATTTCCTCGGCCATTTTTAAGAAGCTAGTAAGGGGCCGTCTCCAAAGTGAAATTACTTGGAACTCTGTCAGGAAATTTTCGCTCTTGCACGTCACTGTTATGTAAATCATTTTTAAATTTAAAAGCATACGTTTACAATACAACAATTGAGACCTTAAGAAAGAAAATTTATTCTGTGTACGTGTAAAACATAGAAAAAATAAAATATTTTGGACGAAGAAAACATTTCAAAAGCAGTTCCAAAAAAATACACTTATATGCTACGGCTTCAGTCTGATTTGCTGCGTTTTTACTGATCATGATGAACGTTAAAAATCGGTTGTGTAGTCACTTGCAATTGCATACAGTCGTATTCTAATAATACGACTTCTAGTACGGGAGAACGAGATGTATACAAATGAAGAATACTGCGAAATGGTACTGTTGTATGGGCAGTGTAATCGAAATAAGAGAGAGGCGGCAAGACTTTATGCCACTAAATTTCCCACTCAAAGACACCCATCTTATTGTACAATTACCCGTGCTGTTCAACGCATGTATAAAACTGGGAGTTGTCATAAACGTATCCCCTTGTTTAGTGCCACACCTCGTCCATTCACCATTATTTAAGTTAATTTGGTCATTCTGATATAATAATGATGGCGCATCGTTCCACATTATGCTATAATTTGAACGGAAAATCCTGTATTATTTTGCTGCTATTTGTTAAAACAATCTGTTTCATTTTTTTCGGTACAAGTTGTATTTTTTTAATTAAATTTTTATTGTTTGCCATACAGCAATGCAAATTGTCAATCTATGATGTTTACTTCTATGTTTAAAAATAACTATGATGTTTTTCCTTTGCTCTTTCTGTAGATATTGAATTACTGTTCTCTAAACTCTCAATTTATATACGACCCCCTTTTCTGAGCAACTCAGATGCTTCAAATTTATGTAGGCATAACTCCGTCAGTTTTTATAGTAATAAAATGAAACTTTTTGTGTTTACTTTGTTTTTGTGTACTGCATCTTTTTATAAATATAAGTGATAGGACCTAAGGACCGTATAAAAAGTTAATTTTTGTAATTTTTTTCTAAATGGGTTTTTTGGTTCGAAAAGCACGTAAAAACATTCTTTACCTTTTTTAAAACATTTTTCAAATTGGAAGTGCATATCTAAACCGAACGGTTCGGGAATTAGCTATTGGGTCACATTAAGGCTGGACACCCTGTATATATAATCAAAATTTCTCTGAAAGAGAGAGAGATGAATAAACATGATTAAAACTAAAAAGAATTGAAATTGCAAGATAACCAACCAGACAACAGAATTTAAAAGGAAATATGGAAAATTAAAATAATAGAGTGAAATATAAGAAATAAAAAATATTATAAAAGAATGGATGCTACTGTATTATCAACATTACTGACTTAGGACATGTTATATATAAAAAAAATTTTTATATAAAAATTATTTATGAAATTGGGGTTGAACATGTTTTGTGGCTAGCCAACCTTCCCCCTTCCTGTTAATAATACTGAGCAAAAACCTATTGAACATAATAGATATAAAATCTAAATCCATTATGAGAAAAAGGTAACTTACCTAAAAACTGCATACAGAAATGCAGAGCCCGCGCTAAATCTGAGTACAATAAACAAGATATTGCCAAATTCTGGACCCAAATACATATTCAAAGCAAAGCAATGGCTGAAAAGTAGCACTTAGCAAAAGTTTGAAAGGAATAGAAATAATAGGAATTGTACACATACTACCATTATTTTAGGGACACTAAAATTATATAATTAAAAAAAAAATATGAAAATTAAATTAAATTTAAAAAAAAGTAATTTTATCTAAAATTAGAATTTGAGGGTATCTATATCTATCTAGGAAGAATAATAAATTTATAATAATAACATGTTAATAAAAAAATCTATAGAAATTTAATCCTTACTATTTAGAATTTCTTTATTAAAATATCTATTAATAAAATTAACTGGGTATTTTTGAATTAAACAGTATTTTGTTCAATGTTTAGAGATTTTTATTTAAACAATAGAAAACTGTAAACATATATATATATATATATATACATGTATTAAAGGAGTGCAAGTTTTCTTTTATTTCTTTTGATTTTTATTGTAAGAGATGGCACCACTAATCGAAACCACGTGAGTTTTAGCTGCGCGATACGATGAGGTCATGTATTTATGAGGTGGCAGAAAAGAAACTGGGATTTGCACCAAAGCTTGAACGAAGGCAGGTCAGAGGAAATCGGTCTCTCCGTTGTTTTGAGAAAGAGTACGTTTTTTCGGAATTGGTATGGTGCTATCTCGAATTATTTAAAACCCCTTGTAGATAGTAAATGTTTTAGTTGTGTTTTTAATAAATTAGGTTATTTTAACTCTGCGTGCTTATTTTAACATTAAAATCGAACCTTCCCCTAGACGCCGTCCCACATACATAGAGTCGACTCCCGTTAATTCAAACCATCAATAATACGAACCTCTTGATAATTCAAAGAATATACCCAGTCCTTCGAAAAACTCAATATTTCGAACTAAAACAATACGTTTGTGTACAATAAAATTTCGAAGTAAAATCTGTGGCTGACCTGACTACAACACGTGATAATTTGAAGTTATCTTATAAAACTCTCGACAATTCCAACACTATCATGTACAATCTTGTAGTAAACAGGTTGGAGCTTACAAGTTTTGCGTTGTATTTTCACTGAGGGTCTCCCTTAAAACGTAGCCCCTTTGATGACCATCTGTCCGCTACCCCTTCTTTGTGTTTTCCGGTTCCACAGGGAAAAATACACTTTTTTATTGCTTTATTTCTTCAAATGGACAAAAAACCAACCGCATCGGTTGTTAGACGTCGTTATCTTTCATTTAACACGTGGTCTTGCAACACATGTGTTCAGAAAGGATGGTCCGCTATTGTGAAGAAGAGATGCGTATGATTGTGTATGCATGCATGAATGTATTATTTTTAATACTGGAGATAATTTTTAACTTCTGTATAATATTTATACTGTATAATATGTACTTTTTAAAAATACTTTAAAATAATTTTATAGACATGTATAATTGTTGTTTTATTACATAGAATGTGTTAAAAAAATTTATTTTTGTGTATTTTGGGAGTTTTTACTACCCTCTTGATAATTCGAAGTTTTTCCTTGGTCCCTCCAACTTCGAATTATTGAGACAGTCAACTATATATTAATATAAATATCTTTTCAATTAGCTTCGCTTTATTTTTGAAAATTTAAGGTTCTCCTTAAAGAGAAAAAACATCTAAGTACGAAAAAAGGGTGATTTTTAGGAAAACAGTGAACTATTCCGCAAAGAGATTTTTTACATGCAATCATCTTTTGCAATCAATTTTTATTACAAACGATTTCCTTGACGATCAGGTTTCAACGAGAAATAAAGATTCAGCGGAGTAAAACTTTCGAGTCAAGTTTCACACAGTTCTACCCAAATTCCTATGTTGTCGATGCCTAAGTTGACTCCTATTGGCATATTTCTTGCTTACAACATAATGAAATCACACACACAACACACACACACACATACACACCACACACACAATCCAATACCTTGACCACTAGGCTACCTCGGCCACCCTGATGGCAAGGAGAAGTGAGGTCATATGATATATATATTTAAATATTCTTTCTTAAAATAAATAAGAAGAAATTTCAAGGCTCTTTATATTCTTCTATGTTTCTAGATTTGTATTTTGAGTGCATATGTCAAAAATTAACATGACGTAATTTCACCGACAAAATGCCCTCCTAGAGTTTTCGAACCTTGCGTCATTCCATGGAGAAAAGAACCAAGTGATAATCTGTCAAGGACGTCTTAAGGCACGGGTCAACTAGGCCCGGGCCCTGGCCTCGGTTTCGGTGGGGACTTCGTTCCGTTCTCGACTCAACGCTAATAAGATCAGGATCCAAATAATTTTAATGGTCTGGTGTCAGACATATTCTCTCAAAAAACTTTTAATTTCGAACTATGCCAACTAGCTAACAGTGAAAAAGACAGCGAGACTCCATCATCCATGTTTAGGCCTATATCTCCCACTATACACCATCATTGTTCTTATAGTCAAAAGGCAGCAGTCATTCCAACCGGTTTGAGCTTAGTTTTTTAGTCATATTGTGAACCACGCGCATTTATTTGTTTCAGATTACCATTTGCGCGCGTATTTGACAACGCTTGGAAACTTATAATAATCACTTTTGTAAATGGGTCCAGAGCGTCAAGAACTCTTAAGGTATCCGGCTATACCTGCGACAATTTTTTTTCTCCAAAAAATGGGGATATGGGGATCTTTTTTTGTTGTTTTTAGATTTTTGAGAAAAATATGCTAAAATTAAGAAGAGAAAAATAAATTATTATTGTTAAAATGGGAAAAAACTGGTACAAATTTTCAAAAAACATCCTAAATCCGGCCCATTTTGTACCAAAAGTTTATGAACAAATTTTCAATTTTTCAGTTCTGATGTGTTGCTATGTTATTCATTTTTTGAAATGACCTTCAGGATAAGAAATATTTTCATTTTTGCCAAAATTAGGGCACTTTATCTTAGTTGTTACAAGGAATTGCTTAAAAAAAAACAGTGGTTATATTCACATAAGGGACTGCAAATTTTGTAACAAAACAGTTATTGATAAATCTGAATGTTAAAACACTTCTACTATTATGCAAAACATAGGAAAAAAATTTCTGTTAATTATTTTCAAAACCTTTTGAGCAATCGCTAGCCCCGTTTGAGCATTTTCAAAAAAAAAACAACACATTTCGAGTAAATCACGTTTTAATGTATGACATCTTGCTTAAAGTAATGGTATCTGCTTTTACTAAAACATTTGTAGTTTTTGTTATAGTGAACGGAAAATAGTACACTTGGTTATTTTTATAAAGCTAATGATGGCCTATAAAATAAAATCATAAAAACTTCGTCAATTTTAGGCAAAATTCACAATTTTAGGCCAAATCCACAATTTTAGGGTGGTCGGATACCTTAAGACATCCTTGCAGTGGCGTAACGTACACCCCCCCCCCCCGTATTGCAAGGTGGGTGTGGGGCAGGGCCTCTAGGGAGTCTAAAGTCTGACTGACGCTAAGTACGTATTTGGGCTTGAAGTTCTAAAACGAGTTTGCAGAGGGGTCCTAATATTCACCGTTACGCCACTGCATCCCTTCAGAAAAGTCTTGACTGCCGCAGATATTCCATGCATCAATGTCTTAAATTAGCTCTCTCACCGTCTGGTTTCAATTCCTTTGTCACCAGTGAAAGTGTAAGTTTAGTTACTAAAAATATATATAGATGGCGCCTTTATTCTTAGTATTGCTGTGTTTTTTTTTAATGCATTGAGTCAGTACATTTGTGGAATTTGTATACATCGGGTAAGATTAGAGTTTCTTTGCTCATTTACATTATTGTTAATTATGGTTATATTCATTATTAACCTCTCTTGCAAATATTTTTGTTTATACATATTTATATTTGTCTATTTCTTCCGGATTCCTATGGTAATTTAATATTGCAATTTCTATTCTATTGCTGTTATATTCACCCACGTGGGTTTTAGGCTTTTGCCTTAGTTTATACTGGGAGCTATTATGTAGAAAAAATTTCTGCTGCAGGAGAAGGTTGAGATCTCACAAACATTGTTTAATCCTGTTTCACTGTCCTAAACCAGTGACAGCTCGAGAAATCATAATAGTTTTCCCCTCTAGCTACATTTCTCTTTTTTGGTTTGTCATGGTTCCATGTTCTTGGTTCTTCCGGTCTGATCTTAGGATTCTTGGGATTTATTAGTCTTCTTTTGAATTATTTACTGCTATATATATATATATATATATATATATATATATACTTGTTTTAATATGAAATGTATGGTTATATAGCAAGATTCTTGTGTTTTTATTTTATGTATTTACACATAGAAATGTCTCTATTAACTACTCTGAAGATGTGCAAAATAAGTAAAATTTAAATTAACTAAATATATTTTATCTTTTTATGTATGTTCTATGTATACATTTTAGTTTAAAATAAACAAAAATGTACTTTTAAGTACTTACATTCCTGTAGACATCTATTAAAAATCCTTTTAGAAGTTTCTTTTGAGAACACAAAAATTGTAGAAATCTCTGTTTTAACTGGCGACGATATCTTATTGGTTGGTATTGAAAACAAGCCTATTCAAAGTGGTCAGAATATAATAAACAATGAGGAAATGGTTTAAAATCCTTACGCTTCATCATACTTATCCATGTTTACAACACTCGATTTTCTACCGGGATACAAAAAAAAATATTTTTTTTTCTCTACAATCATCTTATTTTTTACTGTAATCAAGCAACCCTATTTCATAAAATACGAAAAATTTTAGTAGGTATTATGTAAAAGTGAGTGATATAATTCGTAGCAAACGAAAACATGATCACATGCTATCCTCATCACGTGATCGTGACGTCACATGATTTGAGGTTCTCACTGACTGTTTTTGCTTGTGGAATCCACTCTCCTATCAGTCTTTTCCTTGGGAAATGTTGACCTCAATATTTCCTACTTCTGGTTCTTCATTTCGTTTATTCAAGGTTAGACTTGCATCATTTCCCCTGCAGAATCACGTGACGGTCGATGAACTATAAATAAATATTTTGCGGAAGCTTTGCTTTTCACATTTTTTTTAAGAGTGAAATATTAAAGAGCATCCACGTGGCCGCAAATTTCTCTCTCACCGATAACAAACAACGGTAACTTTTAACCGAAAAAAAAAACACACCTAAAAATGGAACAATGTAAATAGTTTCAAAAAGGTTTATTGGACCCAAAAAAAAATGTTACTTTAATCCCTTGAGTTAAAAGGAATTTTTTTGCTATTCAGTCTTTTACTAAAGCCATTTAACTCTCAAAAAGAGACCGATATCGCCCACTGAAAGGTTATATGAAAGCTTAAGTGTACCACAGGGATTTTAAACTCACGTCCCACAACGAGCATTTTGGAGGCCAGGCCAATGTATCCCCCCACAATAATACGTAATAAAATTTTTGTAAAAACATTCCCTAAATTGAAAAGATAACATCAGAAAAGAGGTGGCAAGTGTCAGGATATGAAAATAATTTTTTTTAAATCGTTTTATATATGTTTATTATAATGTATTATATATATTCTAAATAACCTACCTTTTTATGATTATTGATTTTTTTTACTGCCGGCCTAAAATTAAGCATTATTTATTTGGCCCTAGTTAGCTTTTGAGTTTGACACCCCTGATGTACCCCTCGTCTAGCACAGGGGTCTGCAACTTTTAGCTCTGGCGTGCCAAACCAATCTACCAATATGATTCAGCGTGCCACACTGGTGTACATTTTTGAAACAATTCCATTACCGCGATAATTCATACATAGCTAGAGAACAGAGGTCAATAATAAAGGTTAAAAAATTTTACTTTTTATTACTTTTGCGTCATTTAAAGATATTTATAAACATAAAAATAAACAGCATATATATAAATATTCCTTTTCTCAACGAAAGTAAAAAAATTAAAACTCTACATATATTATGTATTTTTAAGCATATTTATTAAAAGAAAAAAAATAGACAACACAAAATATAAGTATTTTTTCTTCATTGTAGTTAAATAACTGCATAAATAAAAATTTTAATAAGAATCTAGTGCTTGTGTGTGTGGCTAATCTACACACACACAGGTAAAATCGATTTCACGCGATTCTGAGCATTCAGTTATTAAACACCGTCTTTACTAATTCGAAATATTTTTCATATGAAAGATTTTTTACTTAGATATGTAAAACCAAAAGCGAAAAGCAGAGTACATGCGATTTCTCTCTCTTCGAACAATTAACCCGTTACCGCCCAGTGATCTATTTATAAATCACCTCACACTCATAACTCCTAGTGAAAATGATATCTTTTAATCACTTTGTATTGTCATTGGCTGATTTCCTTACACATGTGGCCACACCCCCAAACGAGATTTGAAGCATTCTTTACCAGAGGAGTTCAGCAGCGAACGTGTGATGCTCGCCCTTTTGAAGCTTCGAAGTGCAGCTTTCAATTTTGTATCCAACAGAAAAAAAATTTAAAGTAAATTATATTTTTTTATGTGTTTTACATTTTTAATACCTCTTTAATTATGCAGGCTTATTTATATTAGAAAAATAACTGTTTTTATTATTAAAATGTAAGTTTAAACATGCTGATCTATAAATAGATCGCCGGGCTTTAGTGGTAACTAATATCATTTCCCCGTTTTTTCTTGATTCTAGTGTTTCCCCCGAAGGTGTAATGTCTAACGTTTCAATGAAGAAATAATGATGTTATGTTTATATATAAATACAAAAAAAAATTACATTTTACATGGTTAATATTGACCGTTACATTTCTAGAGAGAAGAATAAAAATGGCTGTGGCTCCACACATCGCCCGGCAGATAAAAAACTTTCAGCAACCCTGTAGTCAAATTTCTTGAGACATCAGAATGTCTCGACATAAGCTCACGGTAGCTAGGGAAAAAGATCTCTCCATGGTAGCAGAATTGGCGTGTTGGAGAATATTATGTTTTCTAAGGAGATAGAGTTTTATATAATTGCTTTACCACCTGATGTGGATGAGTTAACTGACGATGAGTAATTTGATGATTATTAAATGACTACTCCATTGGTAAAGGATCTGTCAGGTAATGTAGAATTTGTGTACCCATGGAAGAAATAGAAGCAAAAGAACAATATGAATCGATAGACATAAATATGATGGCCCTAATAGTACGAAGCAACTGCCATCTAGCACCAGTAATGAATGACCAATACTGGCCAACAGTACTGGCCAAACTTTACTAGAGTTATCGACATGGCTATCGTAAATACATATATTCTGTTCAGTTTAACAAATTGCGAAAAGAAAAGACATCCTAAGATATATCGCCTTTGCTTAACTGAAACGGGAAATAAATACTAAGAAAAGCATTGGAAGACCTCTGATGATGTCATCAAGATCAAACGTAATAGACAGTGTGTTTAGATAGAAAAGACCATGCTATACAAAAAAGACAAAGCCAAAGAATATGCCAGTTTCAAAAATGTAAGGGTAGACCTCTTACGTTTTGTACAAAATGTAATTTAACACTTTGTCTGAAATGTTTTCTATTATATTACACTTAACTTTTACAAATTGGCTGTATAAAATTGTAACTAAGTTTAGATCAATAAAATAATATTTTCTCATTTAAATCTCATTAGTTGTTTTTAAATTCACAAAAGTTTCATCCCCCCCCCTAAATTTGTCATTTTTTAAATATAAAACCACAGGAAAGTTACTTGGTCTTTTACTACCATAAGCGCCCAGCGATCTATTTATAGATCACCTGTTACCTCAGTAGCTAATTACGGAAAATCGATACAACTTCATAGTTACTCTATTTATGATATATGAAATGTAATTTTAAAATGTTTTTCAAAAACTTCGATTTTAAAATAATTTGGGCGTTAACGGGTTAAATCTCTCCAGCAATGTCATTCAAAAATTTACAAAATAGCTGTAAATTTTCTTGTTGAGTTAAGTTTCAGATTTTTTTCATCGTTCCGTAAATTTCGTAATTCTGATGATGTTTCATTAGAATTTATCAACTTCCAATCACTCAAATATTGACACATTAGTAGAATAGTGCAGAGTGCCGCTGAGAATTGTACTGCGTGCCATGGGTTGCCGACCTCTGGTCTAGCATCAATCGTCACATCTGCTGTAGTCGCTCTATTGGCCGACGTTGTTAACTATATTTTGCAACCCGAAGATAAACACTTCCGTATTTAAAGAAAACGTATCTCTTTTTATTACAAACAAATGCATTTTGTTGATTCATATTTTAAGATTTATTAATATATTTTAAGATTTTAACGATTCTGTTACATTTGATGACGGACTGCCTATCGGTGCAACTGTAGTTCAGCCAATGAATAGCGATTCTGATGCAGATGTTGATAATGAAACTCTTATAAAAAATGTTATAGTTTCTAAAGCTTTACATTGCTTGGAAACTATGAAAAAATACCTCATACAGCAGGATGTAAATGACGCAGTATTTTCTTCTCCGCATTAAGTCAAAAAAGAATTTTTTTCCGAGTCAGGAATCGAAAAATTTTTTTTCCCCACACCTCTATATATTAGACAGTATTTTAAAATGTTCAATTGACTGGTACGTAATAATTAACAAACAGTATTTTTAGTTGTTGAATAAAAAGCGTGTAATTTCTAAATACTAAAGATATTTTTTGTGTAGTAGCTTATTATAAAATATCCAAATGGTAAGAGCAAAAAATTTGTATTTTGTTTGAACCATGATATAAAGAATAACCTAGATTCAACGAATAAAATTGTGGTAACGTTCGGTTACCTCTTATATCCGAACCCTCTTGTCTACCTGTAAACCCGGCTAGATGCGTTGGAGGAACAGGGTAATCGACAGATATTATTGTCAATCTAATTAATTTATTAATTCGTATTAACAATTATCAAACAGACACAATACAATTCTAATTAAGGTTTTTGAATTATAGTAGAGTGAGGAGGTGAGATTCTATAACACGGGGATACTACTACAGACCCTCAACTGAATCTAAGACAGCTTAAATACGCTCAGTTATAACTACGTCGCATACGAATAACTAGCTTCTACTTAATCAAATGCACAGTACCCGAACCTTTAATGCATCGGATCCTACACTGGAAACTTTCAGGCACTCTTTTCGGCTTGATCAAATGACGATGGCTCCAAGCTCTGTAATCTTTAATTAATTCCACTGCTTTCCAATCTTCAACTAACAACTAATTCTCAAACTTCTGTTAAACTCCTATTCGCACACATCTAACACATCAATTTCAGCGTGTCGACAAATCACTTCCTTTTTTCCTTTCTTACTGCCAACTCGCGAAAACCAAATTTATGTAATATACCTCGTTTACATAAATCAAGTTAGCTTACTCGATGAAAGTTGGTTGAATTAAATATTTTGTTTAAAGATATAAGAAGATATTAGAGGAACCGCGTATAGATCTGTCACAAAATGTTCATTCCTGATGAACTAGCTAAATCGGGATGCGACTGTAGTTGGTTTCTATATATTTTCCTCAGTATAAAATTTATGTCAATTTTTTTGTTTAAATTTTACTTGATTGGACATACAACAATGTATTCTAACGCCAATGACATTCACAAAAATGGAGTTTGGGGGTTCAACTATTCTTCCCAGATTAAAAGATTTTTAATTTTTACCATTAAATTATGTGTCTGCGTTTTCATCAATGAGTTTTTAAAAATGTAACCCATCCATAAGAGGTCTGTGTACGCTACTGTCAGACACACAAATAAATTAACAGGACTTTATTGTTTACAATTTGTACACTGTTTACTTGTGTGTATGTCACTTAAGAAATTTAATATTAAAATAAATCAAATTGTGTTTTCTTTTTTTCATTGTACTGCATTTACAAGACTTCCCCCCCCCCTCCATTCTCAATCTTAGAAACATCTTTTAAATACGAAGGCGATGATTTTTACCACATATTCAACCAATTCATCTGAGAACTCAAGAAATTACAAAAATTATACTAGTAACATAACTAGTAAAAGTCAAATGTTTTTTAAATTTCATTATGTATTATTATTATTTGTTTTTCTTATGATGAATGTTATCATATGTTTACATGAATGTACACTCAAGAGCCAAAACATTATGACCACCTGTCAATAACGAGTTGGCCCACCTTTAGCGCAACACAGCTTCAACCCGCCTTGGCATGGATGCCACAAATCCTTGGTAGAGGACCGGAGACAAATTGTACCAGATGTTTAAGCAACGGTCACATAAGTCCGAGATATTGCGAACCGGTGGTCTTAGAACTCTGAGCTGCCGTTTCATGACATCTCAAATGTGTTCTATTGGATTGAGATCCGGTGAGTTAGGCGGCCAGGACATTAACTGGAATTCAGCATCATGTTCCTGGAACAACTCCAACGCAATTTTAGCCTTGTGACACGGGGCGTTGTCCTGTTGGAACATTAGCTTTCCAGCTGGAAAAACAGAGGCCATGTAAGGGTGCAACAGGTCCGCAATGATGTTCGGATACCCTGTAGCATTCATGGTGTGCTCTACCACAACCACGGGCCCCAGAGAACGTCCCCCAAAGCATAATACCACCACCAGCCTGTGTATGACCTACTGTACATTCAGGGAGCAACTGTTCGCCTGGAAGACGGCGTATCCTGACATGGCCATCGGCGTGATGAATGACAAACCGTGATTCATCTCATGAGGCAACTCTCTCCCACTGATCCATGGACCTCCAGCAGCATTTAAATACCACTTCCACCTGATCACGTGCGTTCCACGTCATCCAGGCGAGTTCATTGCAAAATGTAGGGGTGGTCATAATGTTTCGGCTCTTTAGTGTATTTTGTTTTGAATTGTTTCAATAAATAATAATATTTAAATAATTTTTTTAGTTATGTTCTCCTTTTTATTATGTAATTTCTACAATGCAATTGTATAATTATTTTTCATAAATAGGTGAATCCTAATCCCGGGATTGAGATAATGTAATCCCGTGATTGAAAATATAACACGGGATTGCAAACCCTATAAGCTATAATCAATATAATTACAGCATAATAGTACACATAAAAAAAAGAAGCTGCAATAATATTAATTCAGAGCGTATAAATAAAAAATTGATAACTCTATCAATGAAAAAAAAAAGCTTTCTTTGAAGCGGGTGTGGAATTATCAGAAGCTGAATAGTTTTTGATAGAATGATATGAGTTTACATAAATTCATTTTCAAAGTATTGGTGGCAACAACAAGCTATTTCTTCGCTATGAAAGCATTCTTAAACTATCAACGTTTACTTTCAAATGATTTGATATTTGACTGTATGGTCGAAGAAATTTTAATCTGAGGTTAGCTTTTGTTTAAATAATTTTTATAGAGAATGACACCAAGTGTGTGGTGTTATTTTACAATTATAAGACTTAGAATATATTATCCTTTTTATCAGCTTAAATTTTAATTTAGAATTCTTTATTTTGTATGTGAGTATAACCTATCTCATCAAATAAAATTCATATTTAAAATGTATGAAACTGGGAATGTTGTATCAGTTATCACATCCATTTGTATAACGTGGCCCTTTTATTTTGTAAGGATTATTTTTTGGTTACTTTGACCATCAAGTTAATAAAGAAAAAAGATAAGAGAAAATCTATTAGGCCTAAAAGAGCTTCTTTATTAAAATGATAAATAAAAAAAAAAATGATTACATCTAAATTGATTCAAAATGAAAATTTAACT